>VYZV01002949.1:62775-89761 GCA_013401275.1 Pandion haliaetus | reverse complement strand
GTGGGAGGGACCCCATGGTGGAGCAGGGGACGAGAGAGGAATCTTCCCCCTGAGGAAAGAAGCGGCAACGACGATGTGTGGCGAGCTGACTCAACCCCCATCCCCGATTCCCCTGCACCGCCGGGGGGAGGAGGTAGAAAGCATCGGTAGTGGAACTGAGCCGGGAAGGCGGGAGGGGTGGGGCGAGGTTGTTCTGATGTTTAGTTTCCCTTCCTAATACCCTTGTGTTTTGTTTTTGTTTTGATTTGTAGTAAATTAAATTGATCTTGTTTTTTTCCCAAGTTGAGCCTGTCTTTTGCCCGTGACCATAAGTGGGGAGTGATCCCTCCCAGTCCTTGTCTCGACCCACAAGCCTGCCTTTGTATTTTCTCCTGATCCCAACGTGGCCAGGCGAGGGGGTGGGGGGTGAGCGAGCGGCTTCGTGGTGCTTTGTTACCGACTGAGCTGACCTGAAACCACGACAGGTGGGCACTACCCACACGTGTCACACCCTGCGATGCTCCACAGCCCATCAGATGGTTTGGGACTGTGCTTGTGACCACCACAGTGACCTGCCAGACCCATGGCAGAGAAAAACTTCCTTCACGCATATGGCTCCATCAGAAACCTTTCTCAAGGAATCATCAGCATACAAAACCCCACCAATTTCCTCCTTCTTGGCCTCTGTAGTCTCCAGGGCTTGCAGAACACCCAACGCCGTTGTAGCCCCAACAGACACCCCAGTTCAGAAGCACTTCTGGGCCAAACCCAGAAGGGATGCAGTGGTGCCCACAGCAGATAGCAGGCAGGCAGCCCACTGCTGTGCATCTGTGATGAGCATCAAGCCCAGGAAATGTGTGGCCCACCTCCAGCTTGGGCCATGCCAGCAGGATCCTGCTCCTGGATGTCCCTGAGGCAAGTGTCACAGCTGCTGGAGTCAACCGGACAGGCACCTCTTGGGATATGTTGTGATATCAATGCAAGGCTTGAGCCTTGTGCTTTCTCTTCACAGCAGCGTTTTCCATGCAGGCTATGCACATGTGTACGTGCATGGATGCTGTTTTCTTGGAAAGGTACTCACTGCTGCGACAGAGGGGCTTCTGTGCAGCTGCTCCATTCTGCCAGCTGCAATAAATTTCTTTGCTAGCGCTGCTCATCTGAATCGAATATAGTTTATTTCATTTTAAGAAGCCTTTTTTTTTTTTTTCATTTCAGGAAAATGAATGTTAGAGCCAGATAAGAAACTATAGTCTGCTTTCAAGAAGGTTACAAGAAAACTGCATCTTGCATTACTAATCCTTTATCTTTCATGTTAACAAAAAGATTACTGACATATTTTTGAATGAAAGAAAATAAAATAGCAAATGCATCTAAAGAACTGTGTAACTTTCATGCAACACACAAATCGGTTGTTAAACGTGGGGGAAAAAAGGAGAATGAAGGGAAATTTCATAATACATTTCCCTTTGTAAAGTGAGCAAACCAAGTTTCTATAATAACAGAAACTAGTGGAAGACTAGAAGATGCTACTTTCACAAACAGAGAATGATGTTCTTTTTACCAGAGGCTGGATTCAGACGGCAGAGGAGGAAATCTCCCTTGCCCAGGTTTTCCAGGGAGGGGATCAGTCGGTGCCAGCCCCAGGGCAGATCTCCTGCCCTCCTGGGGGTTGGGGAGCTGCCTCCCCCAACCCCTTCCCACCAGCCTTGGCTTCAAAAGAGCTGTCGGTCTGCCAAAATTCAGATGCAGGGTGAACATGTCCCACCACGTGGGCCATCTCTGGGACAGACAGTTGTCACAGGGGATCTGGATGGTGCCTCCCTCTGTGGTGCATCGCTCTGTCCCCCTGTGCCAAATCTGCTCAGGATGAGCTTTTCTGGTGATTCTCTCCCCAAACCTCCCTGGAAATCCTAGTCCTGATCCTCTGTCCTGCTTTTCCAGGAGAAAACATCCCCCTGCCTTGGCACACAGTGGTTCATTAGGAAACCCATAATTGAATTCCCTGACCATTCAGTTCTAAAACCCCTTTGATCGAGAATTAGTTAATTACATTGGGCCCAGTATATTCCTTGTTACAAATTTTGCCCATGTCCCCCAGATATGTGATTGCAGGCTCCGCTCGCATTGTGTCCTTTGAAATGCATTTATGAGCCTTTGAAGCTCTCCCCCCTTAATGATGCATTGTTCGTTAATAAGTTGCCTGTAACATTTCCCCATTAGGAAATAGCTGTCTGCGACTCACTTTGGCTTGAATGAGTAATAATAATCCAAATGTAATTGATAATGTTGGAGAATAAATGGGGATAGGCGTTATCTGGAGAATTGGCTTGAGCGGGGCGGAGGGGGAGAGTGCGGTCCCAGCCTGCCTCCCCGCCACCGACCTTCGCCATGCTTACCCTGCCAGAAATCCATTTGACTTTGAGACAGGGGCTGAATCAAAACTCCCGGTGGCAGATAAGAGCCGGGGAGATCACAGGTAGAAAGTCTCGGCGCGGGCAGCCGTCACTGCCTCCAGCCGAGGAAGCAGGAGAAGCACGCCGGGTTTCTGGGGAAGGTGAGAGGAGATAAGGAGCATCTGGAAGCGTGGCAGGAGAGGAGGGAGATGGGGAGATAACGCCAAGATGGGGAGATTGTGCCTTGCTTGTCTCAGCAAGGAGGGGTTTGATGAGGCTGATCAGGGGGCTCCGCGGAGCAAAGGTGGTGAAGCCCTTTCATTCTTCTCCTTTAGGGCTGGGGTCCAGTTGTGCCCTCTCCAAGCAGCAGCATCTCAACAAAAGGCCTAACCCAGACTCCCCAAAAAACGTCCTTTTCCCCAAGGCTTTGCCCTTGGCCCCACACTACAGCAGCAGCACCATGGTGTGGGTCTCTGCCCAAATAACCTCCCCAGCTGCTTGCTGGGGTGTCTGGCCCTCCTGGGCACCCTGCACCCAGGCAGGGTGCTGCTCCCCAGCGCTCACAGCTCCCTCCCACATGGATTTTGCCCTTCCTTTTCAAATAATTGCATTTTTCCCAAAAAAAGACCAGGTCTTGGCTCTGCACCCAGGTGGGAATACTGCAGTGTCTGTGCCGATGGCTTGTCCTGGCTGGGAGGGCATCTATAGGATCATGCTCCTGCCATGGAAAGCTTTCCTTGCTAAAACATCCCTGTGTAATTCCAAGCAGCCTGGGACAAAAAAAGCTGGAAAACCATATGTAGGAAACCTGCAAGCAGGATGTAAATATCTGCCAAGCCAGGCAGGAGCGTGCAGGGAGCAGTAATGCAGCAGGGCAGAGGCTCTTGCCGAAGCTGATCCAGCAGCAGGGAGGTGGAAGGGATGCTCTGCCCACCTCTTTCCCACTGCTTCCCCCCTACCACTGCAGCCTGCTGCGGTTTTCCCTTTGCAGGGCAGAAGGGAGCCTGCGAGTAGCACCAGCCCCAGCCCAACACATCCCTCTGGCCAGGGCGGAGGCCAGCACCCAAAGTCTCCAGGCACGTGTGGCTATGGCAGAATTTGCTCTCCAAGAGACCAAGAGCATCCAGAAAGAAACCCAGAAACCGAGCTCGGCTCAGTCGCACAAATTGACCGGGTGGAATATAATTGGTGCTGGGAACTCTCAGAGCCTTTGCTTCCAGCACGATTCACTGGAGGTGCTCAGTCATGCCTGTCAAGGCACCACTTTTCACATAAAAATTGGTCTAAAATGAAGAAAGTTTAAACAAAAGGGTTAAATAGCTCCCCTTTCTTCTCCATCCAAACCCAAAGCAATTAATTTTGGACTTAGGCAAGCATTGTTTCACCTTAACTTCTACCAAAATATCCTTGAATTGCTCTGGTTTGCTTTGACTTCCTTCTCAAACTCCCCTCAAACACTGCACATCACTCTGCACATTGCCCCCTCTTGCACATCACTCCTCTTTGCACATTGCTCCTGTTTGCACATCGCTCTGCTTGCAGGTCGCTCTGGCTCAAAAACTGCTCCTCTTGCACATCACTTGCAAGGTCTTGTCTCTTCCATTTGCTTCTATTGCCCTCTGCTGGGGACTGTCAAAGGGAACGCTGATCCCCTGGGCAGTCCCTTCTCCTCTCTGTCTTCCCTCTGCAATTTCAGGGGAGCTGCAGAGCCCCAGGTTGGGGTGCTAACCCCCTCCTTGCAGCAGCGATCCCTCATCACCACTCGCGTGTCCCAGAGAGGCAACTCTGACCCACGGCACTGCACACCCACTCGCAGACACGGCCAACCTGGTGCACGGCCAGCACACCTGGCTGAGAGGATGTGTGTGACACTGGAGTGGTCTCCAGGACCTGATGTGGGTACATGTGTGAGATAAGCAGCAGCTCAGCTCTGCTATTGCACCTACTTGTGCACAGCTCAAAAGCTCTTGCACGCCTGGAGCTGAGCCAGACTTGACCCACAAGCTCAAAGCAGGCTGGACAGAGCTAGTCTTGAGCATCATCTCCTGAGATGCTTTGCTCTGTGCAACCTTTGCATTTCAGCCAGTGTCAACAGGGGATGCGTAGAGTGGTTCATGCATAAAATGGAGGAAAAGAGGACATCAGGAAGGGCCGCACTGGCAAAACCAAAGTACATGCCGTAATTGCTGGTGAGGACCTACAGAGACTGCCCAGGCATGGTCTAAGGCAGTGGCTGAACCTACAGTGCGTTTGGTTTCAGCAAGGAGATGATGGGAATTGCAGGATCCAAAGCAGCAGAGCTCCAAGGGAACCAAATGGCAATGAAGTGTTGCCCCAAAGGGACACTACTGGTTCTTCCAGACCAAAGAGCATCAGCAATGCCAAGAGAAGACCCTCAAATCCTGAGGAGCACCGTGGGCAGCACGAAATCTCAGGCCGTGCCCACAGCAAGCAGCAAGGGGGATTTTTGCTGCAACCTGGGAGCATCACCTCTGGAAAGCCTGGAAGAGAAGGGCAAACACAGGATCGTGGGCTGATGGTGTCACACCTGTTACAGTGAGAGCTCCGGCCAGGCCTCTGCCGTGGTTGCGGTGCCAGCAAGCTCACACCATTAGGGCCTGNGGGGGGGGGGGAAGCTGAGTGCAAGCATCCCACTGGGGCCGTGCAGCAATCTCTCCCAGCCCAGGCAGAAACCTGAAGATGTGATGCTCCGTTGCAGAGATAACTATGCCCCACGCTGGGCCACCACCAGCCAGCTCAGAAGAGAAACACATTGGCAGTATTCAGAGGAATACTCTTCATTTCCAAGCATATTGCTTCTGTCCTCTGGCAAAAAGCCCCCCTGCCCAGCTTTTTAGCAGCTTTTGCATTTCATTGGGCTAAATCCAAGGTGGAAAAGGGGAGGGAAGAAACTGGAGACCATTTTCCTTTGAGAACTGGGGAGATTTCAGCAGCAGAGAGGTGCTGAGGGGCAGATTGAGGCTCTCCCATGTGGTGCAGGGAACAGCGCAGAGCTGGAGGGAAGGGATGAACCAGCAAGGATGGGACGGGGAGCAGAAGAAAGGGAAGCTACCATCCCGCCAGCCCTCGTAGAGGATGTCCTGGGGTCCCCTGGGGCCAGCTTCAAGGGGGACAGTCTTTCCTCTTTCAAAACGGTGCCACCTCCCACCATTCTCCAGTCCCACCTAGACCCGCTTCTCCCCAGAAGCTGGAGAAAAAGTTTGGAAAAGAGTGGTACAGAGAGGAAAAGAGGGGGGAAATAGCAGCAGGTCTTTGGGCACCAAGAGGATGGAAATGAAGGTGGCTTCAAGATTTCAAAGCCAGCCTGTGCCCCTCAGTCATGGCCAGCGCCAGACAGGCTGAGGAGGGGAAACAGATGCCTGCCCGGCAGTCTCCACTTCCAGAAGTCCTTGCACAGCCATCGGATTACAGATGATGGAGAGGAACGCCTTATACCAATTAATTCCCAAAGTGTAATTAACATCTGGGCCAGCTCCATGTGATCCCCAGCTGCTAATGAAGCATGGCACTGCTTTAATTCCTGCTACACCGCACCATCTTTTTATTAAATCCAGGAGTAGGTTCCATCACATTTCCCTTAAAGGGAAAAAGGAAAGAGAGAGAAATGGAGCAGGATTTGTCTCAATGAAATATGATAGATTAGAGTTTGCTGGATAAAGAAAGTAGGAGTGGGGGGAGGGCACAAAATGTGAAATTTCATAGGTGTGTGCGTGCACGCAGGCATCTGTATATTCTCTCACAATGACCTCCTTACACCCCATCCATCAGCCTGGGGTTGGCTTATTCTAACTAGCAGAGTCTTTTCTCGTGTCTAACAGGCCCATCAGACACAATCTGCATGCCAATTACCAGAGCAGACCCCCTGATACTGAAAAATGGAAATTAGCTGTCAAGCAAAAAACGGCATCAGCAGGCTGGGTTTGGATTGCCTGCGCTCCCCGCTCACTCTCGTCGCTGCTCATATTCATATGCACTCTGCTCTGCGTGCAGCCGTGACAAGGGAGCCCCCGATGGAAAAAGTAATCTAGAATCATAATAAAATAAAAAATAATAAAAAAAACCCCACCCAACTAGCATATTTTATTGTTACTCGTGTTGGTTGCCAACATTCAGGGCACAATGCAAAATTCACTGGAGGGCAAGAGCCAGCCAGAGGAGCTGGAGGGAAAAGAGTTGGGATAATTGCATTTTTGCAGTGGGTAGATCAAGTGATGTAAGGGAAGGACATGGGGAGGAAATGTTACCGTAAGGGCAAACCAGAACCAGGTCTGGTTCCTCTGATGCTCCAGGGTGGATGTACACCAGCAGCCATGGGGCTGTAGAACCCCAAACCCACCTGCTGCAGCTCCGGCACCGCTGCAGGGTGGGACAAATCCCACCACAGGGGACGTAGGATGGGGAAGCACACTGCCCAGGCAGACATTCCCCAAAATCAACATAGGAGAAAGTTGGAAATGCACTGGCCAGAGAATACCTGCAGATTTTCCTTCCAAAACAGGGACGGGCAACAGGCAAAAACGGTGGCCAGGCCATGTTCAAGCTGGTGCCTTGCACAGGCAGGAGCCAGCAGCCCTCAGAGGTGCCTGGAGAGCTTTGCCAGGAGCCAGGGAGAAAAGGGGAGCTAGAGCTGGGTGCTGGTAGGGCTGGTTGGTCCTGGAGAAATATTTTGGGGAAAAATGCACTGAGACCCAACCATAATGCCAAAATGTCTGCTTCCCGCATCCTGCTGACCTGTGATGGAGAGGTGACAGAGGAGAAAGGCAAGGCGGGACAGAAGTTGGTCAAGAAGACGCATCACCCTTTGCAGTAAAGAGCTGAAACAGGGCAAGGGGCTAAGGTTGGGGGGCTGAACTGCAGGGTCACAGCAGGAGAACTCTCTTCAGCCCACCTTTGTGCTGGGGGAAGCCCGTGGGGCCAGAGCTGCCCCTTGCGGCAACCCCTTCCCACGAGCAGCGATGTTCCCAGGGGGTTGAGACGCCATGCCTTGACAAGCATCACTTAACCTGCCTCCCTGCTCTGTAATAACCTCATACATCAACCAGGAAGAGACCACAGAGCATGGCTAGAAGGGCTCTGCTTCTACATCCAGTGCCATTATCCCAAGGCCCCTTGCCTTGATATGCAAACAGGCTGCAGGTCCCCAGGGTGCCCGGGAGAATGCCCTGCACAGCGGACATCAGTTATTTCTGTGCAGGAGGCTGCGCATGAGCACGCGGCAGCGGCACGGACCCAGCCTAACATCTAGCAGCACTGGGCAAAATGGGGTGCTCCAGCTGGTGGCAAACTGGACTGACTGGGAGCCCGATGGCCCCCTCTGCTCTCTGCACATCTCAGGTGCCCAGGGACATCTTCCTGCCATTCAAGATCATTCAGCAACAACCTTCCACCCCAGGGCAGCTTTCAGAGGCACTCACCATCTGTCCACATCCAGCCTCTTCTTCCCCTTCCAGCTGCCCAGCTTGGTGCAGTGCTTAGCCCCATTTTAAGCAGCTGGACCCCTTGTCTCACACCTACATGGGGCATCCTGTACCTGACACGCTGGGCTGCTGGGGTCCCCAGCACCCTCCATGGAGATTGCGGCCATTTCCCTCCTGCCTGCTCTGGGATCCCTGCCTCTCATCTCCACTCTGGGCCCTGGTCCCATTGCCCTGTACATCATGGGAGGACATGCTCTTCCAGCAACAGGATGTCTGCTGCCTGCTCAGGCTCCCCAGAGGGGTCTCGCTGCACATGGCATGGATGCAAACCTCATCCCTTCTCCCCAGCCACCAGCAGCCCCTTCTCCTGAGCCACCACGGAGCAGCAACACAGCAAGCAGGGACTGCCCAGGGTCACAACAGACTGAGCCACCCACAGCCAGCACCAAAAACTGGAGTCCCAGGGACGGGTGGTCCCACCGCTCCACTGGACTGGCCAAATGCTGGAGCACAAGCTCCAGCTTTGGGATGGCTTTTCCCTGGAGAGGAGCAGTGGGATGGAGGGAAGGGGGCCAGCCCGAAGGAAGGAGATGACAGCGGAGGTGGAAGCGGTCAGGGCTGGTGGAAGGTGTTTTGCTTAGTTTGTTAGGCTCAGCTCCACACCAGCTCCCCCAGGGCAGGACAACTTGCACACAGACCCCAGGAATACGCAGGACAGGCTGAGCTGAGTGACTCAGTTGCTTTATTGACGGCCTCTGGCAGCCCAGTCAATGGGCTGCCTCACTCGGCGATGCTGCGGAAGGACTGGACAGCGGGGCTCGCTGCTCCCCACTCCACGGGTTTGCGGTACTCCCCCTTGGGCAGCAGGTACTGCCTGCCCCGGTAGTTGGGATGCTCGTAGAAAACCCAGACGCCCTCCAGCACTCTGCAGGCATGGACCTCGCGCATGTGCCACTCCTCCATGACGGAAGGGCAGTCTTCGGTGGCTTCAAACATCTGCCCGCCAAAATCTCCCTTCTCAAAAACTTGGATGTGGCCCCGGCCTCCACTTGGCTAGAAAAAGGGGAGAGAAAATGGCTGGGAGGGAGGCACCAGCATGTTCCCAGCTCTGACAGTCACCAGCAGATGGGAGCACTGCTGAGGCACGGTCAGACTCAGACCAAGTATAAACCACAGCCCCAGCACACCGGGACAGGGCTAAACAGCTCACATTAGCCCCCAGAACTGCAGGGGCGGGGCAGCTGGGGTAACTCTTGACCGAGCACCACATGCAAAGAGGGCATAAAAGCACCAAGCTGGAGCAGAGCACTTTCACCTCAAACCCTCATCGCAGCCCCAGTTTTGCAGGGAGGAAGGGTGCAGGGAGGGATGGGCTCTCTATCCCAGGCAGCCTGCCCGTCCCACTGCTGGCTTGAACCCTTCAGCCGCTCCACACGAGCACCAGGAGAGACGGACCCCCTCCACTCCCCGCTCCTCTGGGCAATGAGGAGTTTAATGAGCTGGTGACCCCAGCTGGGTTGTATTACAGGAGAATGCAGCGCAGGTATTTTCCACTGTGATTTGAAGCGCTGCGTTGCCTGAAGGCACTGTGGCAGTTTTAATCTGTAGCTGCCTGGACACCGTCTTCCCCCGCCTCCCCCGTCCGCCCGAGCCCGCTCTCATTGCCAGCCCCAGCTGAGCTCTGCGGGGTCTCTCGGATCCATGTGCTGCCACTGCAGCTTCTCCAGGGCACTCTGACCTAATGCCTGTGAACAGCGGGTCACCGTGCAACCTCCCCAAGCGCAGAAGGAGAAGCCAGGCACCAGGCGGACATGTAGGATAAGGCCTCCGCATTTCATCCTGATGGAGGAAGCTGTGTCGCTGTTACATGTCCCATGGGTTTTGGCTCCATCCCTTACACTAAATCAGTGCTCTGAACTGGCTGGAAACTCTCCCTGCCCTATGCAAAGAGATTAGACCTAGCTCAAACCCAGAACAGGCTTAAAGTGGCATTAGACCTCCAGACATGAAATCAAAACCCCTTCTCAGCTGTGAGACCTGCTCCACACAATGGGAATCCACGGCTGTGCTACTCAAGTCAGCAATGCACAGATCCCCAACAATGTCTGCCCCACTGCTGGCAAAAACACAGCAGCAGCAGCACTCAGTGTCTCAACCCCAATCCATACTCCATCCACACTCCCATCCCTGCCAGTTTTAAAGGGTGCTTCTCCCCATAGGCTTCCCAAAGGGATCGTTCCCTCTGTTCCTTTCTCCCCCACCAGTGTTACACCAGGGTGTAAACGCTGCTCGCTGTCAAGCTACATTTATCCCGTCTCCTGCTGGTGGAAGCTGCTCCTAACTCATGAGTTAGGAGGGCATGAGCACAGTTCCTGTGCTGCAGTGGGGAGACACGTGTTGCCCTGTGCTCTCCTAACACCAGGAGACACCGGGCTGCCTCCAAGCATGCCCAAGGAGGGCTTCAGGCATCCCTCCCACTCCTGGTCACTCCAGATCTGCCCCTGGGACTGTTCTCCCCATGCCCAGAGGGGCTTGGTGACACTGAGATTCAGTTCCCTGTATCAGAAGGGAGCCCTGGCTTGCTAGACAGGCAAACAAACTGCCCCTCATTCTGAGTGTTCCTGCAAAATTTACATCCCACTGTTACAAGCCTTGGGCCTGCCATCAGATTTGGATCAGTTGGCAGCACACCAGGGGGGAAGGTGAGAGTCAAACCTCAGAGCGACCTGCCTGGACACTGAAGTCCCTAGAGGAACATGCAGACAAAACTCCACTGTTGTTCCTATGAAACTCACCTACAAAGCACTCAAAGGGATCTGCTTTTTCCCATTGCAGTTGAGTGGAAGAGACTGACCTTCTCCATTCACCAAACACCTTGCCATTCCCGGAGCGGGACTGTGGGAGCAAACCCCCTACAGCCATCCTTTCCAAGGGAGCTGCCACAGGTCCCCAGGAAGATGGGGGCCACCCACAAGCATACTGAAACCTTTTAATGATAAGTGTGTAAATTAAATAGTCCCTTGGGAAGAGGTCACACTTACTATCTGGACGGCTTTGCAGGAGCCGAGGCGGTCATTGAGGCCCATCCAGTGGTGGTAGTCAGGATACTCCCCGTGCGTCAGAACGTACATGTTCCCAGAAAAATTGGGCCTCTCATAGGCCACCCAGGTGCCTCCATCCACCCGGATGGAGTTGCAGCGGCTCAGGTAAGTGTGAAAGTCAGGGCAGTCGCTGTCACACTCATAGCAACGGCCTAGGAAATTCTTGTCTTCATAGAAGGTGACCTGAAACACAAGCAGAGGAAGGAAAGCAGGGAGGTTCCTTGTCCCCCAGCACATGCCTGCATCCATATTCTAGCTGCATCATGGTGTGAAGTATCTGAAAACAGAGCCCTTGAGATACCAAAAAGTCATCAAGCCTAACCATTAAGCAGGATCAACTGCATCCCAACTAAACCCTGGCAGCCAATTCACCCATCTGGCCCCAACGCCTCCAGCTGCCACCAATGTCTTGCCCTTCCCAGCACCTAGTTCCATCCCAATCCAACCCAAAGCTCCCTTGGTGAAGTCCCTGTCCTCTTTGCAGCAAAACACTATTAATACATTTCCTTCCCACCTTCTCCAGATCAGTAGTTACTAGATTATGGCCAAGGAAGCTGTAAGTAGTCAATGGACTGTACTAAGCAGCATTTCATTTCTATTGGCTTACCGAATGTTTGCAGTTAGACCTACACTGATAAGGGGGTGGCAAGGTCTCTTTCCTCCTGGATCATGTCTTCAAGCCCTGTGATCGTTCTCCTTGTTCCCCCTCTTAACAGTCCACAGCTTGCTTTCTCAAAAATCAGTGCCAAAAGCTTGACATCATGTGAGCTTTACCAGTGCCAAGAAAAACTAAAGGAGCACTCTGTATATGTGGTGGATAGCACAGTTCTTCAGACATCTGAGGATTGCATTTGCAGTTGGCTTCTTCTGTTCTGGTTGCTGAAAGTTTGCTATATGGCTGACAAATTTCCAATCCACCACCACATTTCTTTCCCAAGAGCTCTCTGCAGCCAGGCAGCTGACTGCAAAGCACTTTGCTAAGGGACACTTTTTCCCCTACTTGATCACAAACTTTTTCGAAATGATCTCGAGAGCTGGTGAGCAAATCCCATTCCTCTTGCCCAATATATCACCAACCCAGCCAGTCCTAGAGCAGCAACACGTGCTTTGTTCAAAAAAGCCCTTCATGGAAGTATTGCCAAGCCCTAGACCCAGACCAGTCCTTTGTACAGCCCCATTTTTAGATCCTTCCAGATGACAAGCAGAAGCTGCTCTTTGCAATAAGGGTTCCCAAACCATCACATCTATTTTGACTGTATCCTTTGCTTGCTTATGACGTGATGCCAGACCATGCCAAAAATTACATTAGTTTGACGTGAATCTGTCTCAGCAGATCCTTTTCAGCTGCACCCAACCACCAGCCCGTCTTCAGTCTTAACAGGAGTTTGATTACTTACTCCAATGTCTTCTAGAGCCTTGCATTGAATCAACTGATGTGCAAGTTGGTTGCAGTGCATACTCAAGACAGCATTTCACCTTTTCCAGCCTTCCAGTACAGCACCAGCCCCATACATGCTGCTGGGTTATTTGGTAGCATCTAAGACTGCCTCAGCCAATTCCCCCAGATGGTCTGGACAGAGTTTTTCTGGCCACAGTGATTTAAACATCTAACGTGCAGTAGTACTCTGTAACCCATTTTTCCCATAGTTTTTCCACAGCTTGATTATTAAGATACAGAATCACCTTTTGCTCCTAGCTGGTTGTACTTCACCCATGGTGCTTTGGCTACTGGTACTGATCTAACATCACCGCTGTTAAAAATACTATTCATTGCCACAGTTTCAACCCAGAAGATAGACTCAAATCTAGGACAACCCACTCACTCTTATTTTTTTTTTTTTTTCATTCCCTTTTTGTTAAAAAATAAGTTAGCCACAGTTTTCCTAGAGCTGGTTGGTCAGTGTGTCCCACCAGCCTGACCAGGTACCTGTGGAGTAGGACTAATCATGCCAGAGGATTTATGTCCTTGGTCTTGTGGCCTGTTAGTAGACCTTTATTAGGATAATGTTATTTCCCTCACATCTTCCTCTTACTTTCAAGACTGACCTCTCATTACGAAGCAGCCGGCACATACAAAGCGACCTGTCCCCATGTCTCTCCCTCCTGAGCAAGTTCTTCCCATCTTCAGTGCAATGGAGAGTTGGGAGATCACTACCATCTTTCCAGCAAGTGAATGAAGTTTGTAAAACGGTATGTGCTAAACTGTCCAATTCCTGTTTTCCCACACTGCTACTATTGGGTAGTTAACCACGCTGGTCAGCCCTTGCCAGCCATAATCCTGCTGTTGTTTTACAGATCCTGCTTCTAGATCTTTGTCCCTAGACATATCACCTGAAAAATCTGCCAGCATGAGCCCAGAGGCAATACCAAAGGCCCTGCTCACTGAGGTTAGGCAGTCACTCACCACCAGTAATCCTCTTCTTGAAGCCAGTGATCAAGGAAGCCACAGCATCCCTGTAATACCCTCCGTAGGGCGGTACACAGGGATGAGTCTCTTCACGGCTCAGCCATTACCCTCCCCACTGGGAGAGCTGATGAGCTCTTGCCCTCTTCAACTTCGCTCCCCAAGCTCTGCAGCCCCTTCTGATCTGCAGTCCCACTCCTGTCCACACAGCAAGTGTCCAGCACAGTCGATACTGAACCCTGCCCAACATCTGTAAGGCCACAGGTCTGGTCTCCTGCCCGGCAGCCTCCCCAGGCAGAGGTACGCCTTCTCCTGCCTCACAGTAGGGCAATTGGCAGTGGGAAAGGAATGGGTCTCCATCACCTCTGATCCTGGCTTCTCATGAGCTGCCTTGATTTTGTGGCTGGCATCCAGCAGCACCAGCTCCTCTTACGATGCCCTATCACAGCAACTGTGCATGAAGTTGGTTAAGTTGGCCTTTAATTTTGTAACAGAAAAGAAAAGCTCATTTGATGTTCCTTCCCCACCCAGCCTAACACAACTGAACTTCAATTTGGCAAAGCTACCTGGCGTTCCTAGGAGGGTATTTTCCCTGTACTTATAAAGCCACAAAGCCAAAGAAATCCGAGAGCACGTTAAGGGTATGGCCATTCCCACAGAACAGTGACCAACCAAAAGTGTTGCTCGTTGGTTTATTCTTCGACCATTTATAGGAAGACTTGAGGAGAGGGCTCCTGCCCACTCGTTCTCCACCACAGCAATTTGCACACACCCTCAATTCATTTCAGACCTTCACACTCAGTGCTTCTCAGCTTTCCTCCAATGATTCAGGCACAAACAGACCAGACTGACGTTTTTCACCTGCAGGATAATGACAGGTGAATTACAGATTTCAATTCCAGATTCATCGCATCTTACTCCAACGCAAATCACCCTCCTTCAGTAAAGCCATCGAGTTGCTCTGATTATAGCACTAACCCATTAACTGCTCACTGCCCACACTTTGCTTTTTTGGGGCTTACCTGGTAGATTACAGATTTGCCATACCAATCTTCCTTACGGGACTGTAAAACTCTTACTCCCTTGGCCACCTCATAGCAGTTATATTTCTCCCCAACAGCAGCTCCGTTAGAAGGAAGCTTGTAAACAATAACTGCAAACAATAACTACCAGTGCCCACTGCCTTCTAAGTAAGCAGCATGGGGGCAGTGACGCCTTTCTAGGGCAGACCACTTGCTTAGGTTGTGAGAAACAGCGTTTAATTCTCTCCTTTGCCCTTTTTTTCTCCCTGGAATGTGCTAGACAAGAGCATGGCATACAAAAAAGATGAGATTCACATTCTTTCATTGACAACTCTTGGACATTTTGCCGCACCACAGCAGCACATAATCAACGAATTCCCTGTAGCACGCTCACAGGGGGACATGGCTTTCAGCAGAGGTACAGGCAGTATGTGTTTAAGTCTTTTCAAGCAGACAGGAGACTCAAGCATGAATCAAGCATTTCCCCAACACCTTCTTTATGCACAGGTACATAAAGACTGTACCACTGCAATCTGACAGCCACCAGGTTAGAAGCAAGCAGCACACCATCCTCGGTTTCTAAAGACTCTTTATAAATAGGCAAATCACTTTGAGCTAAGATGACAGGCAAAAGGAGCGGGGAAGCAGAGACTGAATCCACATCTTCCATAGCATCAGCCAATGCCTACAAAATCATTCTGCTTCTGAGCCCTCTGCCCCCTTAGGTCTTACAGTCTCCACAGTTAAGAGGAATGTAACCCAAAAGCAAAACTCACACAATGGAAAGATGTACATCTGTCCACAGCCTCTTAACAGTTGATTAACATTTCACAGGAGAAAATGGCCAGTAGCCCAAAGTTGTCGCCCTCCTTTCCCAGCTGTTTATCCCTGCCCAGTCCCAACCCTGCAACAAGGTCTGCGTGACCAACCAGCTCAGCTCTGCTAACTTCAAGACTGAAGAAGACAGCATTAGAGCTGGATCCCCACCTGATGCACACCACTCTGGCTAAAGTTGAACTTTCTGATCATCCTCCTTCTCCGGTTTAAATTCACCTCTGACGATTCCACCAAATCACAAGGGCGGTTCGCATCCCTTGGGGAATGCTATTGCCTTCAGTGCTATGGTCACCATTCAGGCATCTTTCTGTGGCAGCAGCACATCCTTTGTTCCACCATGGAAGGGGGATGTGGCAGCTGCCACTGGTGTTGGGACTCGGGTCCTCCCAAGGAAGCCTTCCACAAGACTCTGCTCCGCAAATGCAGCTCGTCACATTCACTGCTGGCACAGCAGCCTCTGCCGTCAATCTACAAGGCATCAGGTCCTGGTGCATTTTAAAATATCCCCTCGCCAGTCACTGTGTTCCACTCCATCCTCTCGCAGAGCCACACCTAGATCCGGGAAAAGACTAGGGAGGGCTCAGCTTCAGCTTCCCTCTGTGTGAGAAGGGATTTCAAGCATCTCCTCTTGCCGACACACTGACAGAGGGGGAGGCTGTCAGCAGAACAAAGAAACCCAGGTTTCTCCACAACTTACCCCGATAAATTCTGTACTCCTAGCCACAATCATGTATAGGCTGCAAATAAACTTACCTTGGTTCCAGCTCTGGACATTTTCCGTTCCAGCCAAGCTCCCCAGTGCTGGAGGAACGTCAGAAGCTGTTACAAACAGCCTGGATCCGAGGCACCCTTTTTATAATGGGCTTGTTTTAAACCAGACAGCCGCTTTGTCATGAGAATAGGATCCAAAAATTGAGTCAGTGATTCTGAGGCTATAGCCGATTTCCAGAAAAGCAAACAGGATTATGGAATAAAGGAAGGCTTCGCCATCCTCCCTTTGTTACCATTTGCTGAGTCAGAACACCAAAACTCTGCCAAACGCACTCAAACACGCAGCCCCCTGCCAAGTCGTGGAGGACGGGGGGCAATTTGGCTGCTCTCTCCCTCTCAAGCATGCTAAACAAGAAGGCATCCTTGTCAGCTCTAAAAGGCCCATCCCCATTTGTAAGGAAGAGACCCAATATTTATCACAGAACATTCCCATGCAGCAAAGGATGCAGCTAGGAAATGGTCAACTCGTGCTCAGGGCAGACACCACAGGCTTGCAAAGACCAACCTCTGCACAGAGGCTCTGCTTCAGAAGCTCACAATGGAAACATCTGTGCCGTAAAGGGGCTGCGTATTTTTATAGCACACCCTCAGCTTGAGCTATATTGCTCCAAATGGTGCCTGACATAGAGGAAAAGAAGTATGTCTGGCCACACACCCCCAAAGTGAGTGATTTCACACATCAAATAGGAAAGAATGATGCCCAAATTTCTGACCGTATCTGCTAGTGTCACAAATTCAACTCAAAACTCTTACACCACTGTCTGAGGTTTGAGCAAAAGAGTTTTTCTTTTAGCCACACTCTGGCCCACTGAGCAGGGAGGGTGAGGATTGCTGGCTTATGTACACCCACAGCCCCCCTCCAGCACACTATGAAAAAACACCTCTGCAGCTATTCACTGCACCAGCCCAAAGGCTTAGCGAAACAAAGGGAAACGAATTTGGCACAGCAGCGCCTGAAACACACAGACCCTATTTCAAATCTGTCAGGACAAGCAGTCTCACAACAGCAGCTCTGTGTGCCACCCCGTGTACATTGCCACACCTCTGCTAAATGCAGTCAGGTATGACAGCCTGAGACAGACATGCTCAGCAGCATCTCGTCTTCTTCCCATTTTAGGTGTCTCAAATCACCTAGTGCTGTTGCTTACAGCTCTTACCGCTAGAAAGCTGTGAGGCCACTTAGATTTCACTTTCTTTTTTATTCAAATGCTGTCTTAGGAAGATCAGAGTTCAACCACAATCCAGGTCCTATCAAAAGGCAACCCAGTAGGTTCCCTAGGACACCTCAAAGCTCCACTGCAGTCACTTTGTACAACCCTCCTTTACAAGTTGGTTAAATATAATAAACTCACCTTGCATTGCATCACCTGCCTCCCCAGGAGCTAAGAGGGACCCTCAAAAAACTCTAGCATCACAATAGCTGTGTACACCAGAGCACTAAATGCCCCTGCCTTCCTCTCACTCTCAGGTTGGATAGCTCTTCACAAGGCTGCTGCATTCGGTCATCCATGCAATGCCTTTGCCTATTTTGCCTAGCTTATTTAGGTGCTCAGCTATGAGCACATGTCCCCAAGACAGGTTCCACTAGCACATGAGAATGGTACTCATTCAAGTTGATATTCTTTACAAGAAATACTAAAGGTAGGAAACAGTGTTTGTATCAAAATGCTGTGCTAGGGCAGCCTTCAAAACCTTCAACTCCATGGCTATTAATAAATTAGCACTTTTCTCTCAGCTGAACGGTTCACATTTCATTAAGCAGCAAGGATGTTGTATCCCTCTAATACCCACTGTACAGGTAAAACACTTTCCCTAGGACACGTGCCAGGCTTATCTGAGAACTCTGTTTTATTGACATTTGTCAAAACAATGCAAACATATAAGAAAGTTAATTCCATAAAAATCACATTGCTTAAGTGCTTCTTCATATAAAAAAACCATTGACTTTCATTCATTAAAAAAATCAAAAATTTCTTTTTCACATCTATCAAACCAGTGCAGCTGGCTCGTACCGTAAAGATGCACGTGATGCCCAGAGCCCTGCATCCAGCTCTGCACCAGGAAGGGCTCTTTTGCTGGATAATTGCACACCATGGACACTAACCATGATGACAGCTTCCCCACAAAAGGATCTGCAACAAGGCATACTTCATCATCCTCTAGCGACGTGCATTTTCTGTTACTAACGGAATAGTTACAGCACATTCCTGGGAAAACAGCAGCGATTAGAAATCCTAAAGCAGACAGACAGTCCAATCCACACCGAGGCTGGGTGTCAGATCCACATCAGTGTGTTCAGGCAGGATGGCCACAAAGTCTTAATGAGAACGGTTTTCAGTGTATCAATGCCTGTTCCCAGAACTCTGTAACAAGATAAAAGGAGCAAGTTTTACTCCCAACACTAGCAAAGAAAAACCAACTCAAAGACTAAAGAAAAGGAAAAAAAAACCCACAACTTTCTAATGGTTCGAAACATGCAATGACAGAAAAGAACGGTAAGGGCTTGCCTCCAGCTCCTAAATCACTTCCGCTTGGGAAGAGAAGACACTACAAAGTAAGGATTATTTACTTACGAGCAAGCCTCACTCGATTTTCTTAAGCAAAAAGTGAGACAGGTAAGTACAGACATTAATGCACACAGCCTCTTTGAAAGAGCAGCTACTCAAATAAGTTTTTACACCAGGTTATGTACAACATGCCTATCTGCCTTCACAGATGCACACCAATGTCCCCGACAAATCAAACAGAACACCTGCAGAGAACAAGGGAGGTGCTGAGTACATGGGGAAGAGATTCAAACTGAAAAGAGGTTTTGACTGCAAAATAAGAACTAAAACCAAATACAAGGCTCTTGGGAGAATGTCCACTGAACAGCCTCCTACTTCTCCTACCTCTGCCTAGGCTGTGCACACAAACATGGGACGATTATTCTAGACAGAGAACAACCAAGAGAAACAGGCCCTCTACTCACGCTTCTTTTCTTTTTGCTGCACAGGAACAGGATGCTATCCTGCTGCCTGCTTGGAGCCTACTGCAGGAGGAACAAGGCTATCCAGCTGCTGACGGTTCCCTGTCTGAGCCAGCCATTCATAGAATTTGTTTTCTACCAGTATCTGGAACTGTTTCCTCTGATACCTGAAACCAAAAAAAGATCAGCAAGGAAATATGTAAAGGTCACACTTATTTATAGTATTATACTTCTAACCTCACCTTCACTACCAAAACAAGCCTCCATATATATCAGCTAAGGGCTGGGCTTGGTTCCTGAACTGTCTGTACCAGGAAGAAAAGGTTTTTACCAAGTGAATATGACTATAATGAACCCCAAAGGCAGAACTTGGTGGAGTTAGAAAAGTCATGCAAACCTCCCCATCCCACTAGCACAGCAACCCCACTCCACAAGGCTGCCTCCGCTTTACTCTTAGAGCACAGATTAAAAAACATCTGAAAAGGGAGAAAAAGAAGATTAGTAACCAGCGTGCAAGCACTAGAGACACAAAATTCTGTTCTGACAGCATCTGAAAGAGAGAGGATGGAGATCAGGAAAAAAATGCACCTATAAACAACACTCCTCAAATAATTCCCATTACTGCTAAATAACTTTGGGGGTGGTTTTGATAAGATCAGCAATAACAGGGTATACCACTTAGCTCAGGCTCTGCATCTCTGGCACCGATCAGATGCCCAAGAGCAGCACAAGCTCACTGCAGTATTTCTGCAGAATAGCATCCCACCCATCTGCAATGAGCTCAGCTCCAGAATTTCTTAAGCCAAAGGTGGCATGGGTGTTGAGTAGCTCCTGATGGACTTCTTTTTCTGTGAGCTTATGCAATCCCTTTCTGAACCCACGTAAAACATGAACATTTTCAATATCCTGTGGAGATTTTATGTGGTTCTGCTTTGAACCCACTCCTAATTTGATGTGCTGATCCCACCCTGTACTGGGAAAAGCAGCAAACCAGCCCTATACATTTTTGTGCCACTCTGCTTCAGAGAGGCTCGGCATACCCAGACCCTTTTTTCAAGTTAAAGGCTCTTCTTTGTACTATCGCTTTCATTTGAGACATTGCCCAGAAAGCAGGGTTCTAGGACAGAAACTAACCTAAATTCCTCTCCAGTGAATGTGAATGCAAAGGCAGTCACTTCTTTCTTCCCTTATGGCTTTATCTTCTCCAAATGCTTTTTATATACCTTGATCTGCTACAGACCCCAAAACTTTCTGTCTGATATGCTCGGAAAATGAATAAACAGGACTTTATGCTTTTGCAAGTTGTTCCTCAAGCTGTCTTATCGGTCTTGTCTTACAGGGGCTATACTTTCACCCTAGCAGGATTTACATTCTTTTTTGCCCCACTTTTCTCCTTGAGACAACTTCAACTTCTTGAAAGACATCTTCTTATTTCTAACATTCTCTTTCACCTCTCCATTCAAGCATGGCAGCTTTTTTCTTTCTACAAGTCTGATATCCTGTTTGCTCTAAGCTTCCTAGTTGTCTCCCTAGTTGTTTCCCTGCCTGCAGGAGACTGAAACATTTTACACTGTCAGCTACCCAGTTTCTTTTCAGCAAGCTTCTAAATTTGGCAGAGTTTTCCCCCTTTTATGAAATAAGCCACCGCAGTAGTGAGCTCTGGCCTCCTATGACTGCTGTAGAGGATGTTAAATCTAAGCACATCATCCGTATTACCTCACATTTCTTTAACAGTAAGATTTGTCAGGCCAAACACCTTCACAAAACCCAGGGGTGAGAAGCAGCAACCCTTAGAGGACAATGGCTGGAGGGGGAAGCACCTTAGATGAGGCTGATAGACAGAACAGATGACCTTAGCAAAAGGACTGAAGTTGTAACTTTCCTCTCTGCTTCCCTTGAAGACTCAGGGCTGAGAGTTTTGAAGGTTTTTACACCTCTGTCACCACTACTGGGTCACTACTGCTCAGCCACCCTCTGCCTGTAGAAAACTCCTGCCTCACAATCTTTCCTCTCTCCCAGTCTAGAGTCCTTTCAAACTGCAGGCTCCTCCACGCGCAGTACAGAGGCACCTGCATTTCAGAAAGGAACAAGGGAAGTGGAGAGAGCTCCTTCAAAACAATGAACGATCAAACGGACTAGAACTCTTCAGCCTGGCATGATGGGAAGTGTTGACAGTTTGACCCAAGACAAGGTTTTCATATTCTGTGCTCCCCACAGGATAAACCCCTCCAAGATCACTGCTTATCAGCACCCAGTTACATACCCATTACAAGTCATCGACTGAACACAGAACAGAAGGAAAATCTATACAGCTTAAGTACAGCTTAGGGAACAAAACTTGTTCTCATCTCTTCAGGTCTTTACGATTGACTATCTGGCTTTCTATCCTCATTCTGTATTTGCCACAGAAGCCAGGTCCTTCAGGCTGCTGCATCAAAATGGCTCACAAAAAGATAAAAGAAGCTAAACTGAAGCCAGCAGAGATTTGTACCCTTGCCCTGGCTTGCTGGCTGCAGAAGAAAGCACGCTGACAAAGTAAGCAAGCTGAACTTTTTCAGAACTCCACAACGGGTGCTGAGAAAACAAACAGACATGCCTCAGTACATGAGATGGGCTAGGACAGGCCTAGCTAGCACAGTAAAAGCTGGGCAGAGGATTCAATGCGATCTGATAAAGAGGACTTTAAAGGCTGGGCTAAGAATGACCACCAATCAGCTGCAGGCCAATAATTAGTCGAGCTGTTGTTCAGGGTATGCACCCAGATCTCACCCACGGCAGCAAGCAACACTGGAAGCAGAACAGAGACAGCAGAGAGACAGTACCCAGCATGAGGTAAGTTGTAAACTCTTACTGCCAGGGTGGATCACTCACCTCAGCCTTCAACAGCATCTAGGCATGCTTTTCCTTGAGTCCCACAAGCTAGGAAAACGCAATCATAACAAAGCACCTCCTTCAGAGCTACCATTGTGAGCATTATTCTTCTCACTATAATACCAAAGACCAGGATCCCAAGACTGCTAATTACTAATGCTCTAGAAATGGCATGCAACACATGGCTCACACAAATCAACCCATTATTAAAGCATTACTTTTGTTGAACCACATCAAACGAATCTTCTGTTTGTATGCCTGATCTGAGCTGCAACACAACTCACACGTTCCTGTTCGGATGCAGCACTCACTTGGTCAGGCCTGCTTCCTTCACATTTTTCTGCCAGATCTGTACTTTGTGCTCTCGCTGACTCTGCGCCTTCCGATAGGCATGGGGAAGCCCACCCGGTGTCTCCGTGGTGTCTCCTTCCATCTCAAAAGGAATCACAAAGGTGTAGAAGTCTGAGGGTGGCAGGAGGCGGAAGACACTCGTGTCACCGCTCTCCTTGCACACCAGCATGGGGCTGTCCCAGTAGTTTGGCAGAGTGGCCAAGCCCACCTGAGCCATATGGTCTTCAAGCATTGGATAATGGGTGTGGAAAGGGGCAAAGCTGACTGCTTGGTTCCCCGAGAGGATGAGAGGCTGGGTACATGTGAGAATGTAAAAAGTACAGCCAGAAGTGGAAGAAAGGGACAGACGATGGCAAACCACAATGACCTTAACGTTGTCACAGCTGTGGACGTGAACAGACGCCTGCACAGGGCCAAGGACAAAAGTGCTATTCCGGCACTTCTCAATGGTCACAGATCTGCGAAAGAACAAGAGAGCGAGAACACAGTGAGCAGGAAAGAGCAAAACCAGAACTTTTTCACTGCTTACTCCAACTAACAAGCACTCAGCGCTTGAACAAACTTGCTGAAAAGGCATCTAGCTGTGTCCCAGGGAACAAAAACTCACCGGAGAGGAGAGAGGAGATAAATGAAGGACTCATTGCAGCGATGAATTCTTACATGAGCCTGTACCAAGGTGTCCGAGCTCTTGGCCAGTGTCTGCTTGTATACCTGGCTCATTATCACCATGGGGAACACCTCAGGCACCACACGAGTATTGCAGGCAATCTTTGCTCTCCTGGTTGTTCCTTCAACTGCAAAATAAAGTTCACCAATGCATTTAAAATTTTAAAAAAAAAAAGGACACAGAGGAGTCTCTATGTGATTCCTACAGAGACACAGATATGATGGTTCACTGTCCACATCACTCAGCAATCCCTCAAGAAAATAATCAGCCCAAAACTTCACGGACAGTACCATCAAACTGCATCACTTCACGCACCAGCCATACCATCCACTGATGCCTGCTAGGCTGGTCAGCAGTACGTAGCAGGCAGAAGCTCCATAAGTCAGGACACATTGAAAGATCAAAAACACTTCAAGATTATTCAAGGGGCAGCCAAAGGCTCCCACAAGCTACAGAAAGCCCTGACCTAGGCATCTCCATTTCCAGAAGTCTGCTCCCAAACACAAGACTTGGCTTGGCAGGAAAATCCTTAGGGCGAGTTTTATGCTAAAAGAACTGTAGGTTTTAAGACAGTGAAGTGCTCCCTCTACAGTACAATCTTTGAGCAACCTCACTGTCCTAACACACTGCCACTCTTAGGATTGTGCAATCAGAGAAACAAAACATTAATCTGAATTTTTTTCTCCTAAGGTGGAAGGTGCCTTGGCTCCACTGCTCTGTCCCTGCAGGTGAGGGGCTGTGATTTAAGACAAGGAAACCTAGACTAGTTCTCAAGTTTTGCCACAAACATATCACATTATCTATTCTCTGTGCCCAGCTGTACTTGAATAATGAAGGTAGTAATACTGACCTCACTCAGAGGGGCCTTTGACAATAACGTCATTAACATTTGCTCAAAGTGGTCCAAGGACCAGAAAAATACACACAGATGTCACGCAGCACCCTCTAGTCCCCCAGACTCGCCTCTAAGCTGTCACTTTCCCCATCTCCACTGACAGCAGGAGGAAAAGGTGGCAAACCCCCACACCACTGCCAGATCCCTGGTCAGCAAGAGGCGCTGAGACTGAAAAGTTCTTTCTAAAAAGAAAAGCAAGGCCTGTAGCTACCTTGCTGCGCCCATGCAAGTTTCTTCCCAGACTTGAGGCAGGCAGTCACTCCAAAAGGATTTGTCATCAGGCAAGACCGCAGCCAGCTCTCTAGCTTGGGGAAAGAGAAGGCTCTGGAGACCTTTGAGTAGCCGTTCTGCCCGTGACAGGGCTGCCAGAGGGCAAGCTCATGCAGAGGACGGACCGTCCTGGATTTGTTCACGGTCCCTTCAATAAGAAAGCTGAGAGCACAGACAGCTTCGTAGGACACCAAGCTACTGTGGGTGGAATGGGATGAGGCAGTGAGCTGCTCTGGCTCCAGCAGCAGTTCCAGCATATCCGAGAGGTGGCTCTGCACAAAGGCGCGGTGGTCCTGATCATTCCAGTTCTTGGTGGGCAGAAAAACACACAAGAAGGCGGTGAGTTCTCACAGAGCGGACAAGCTCCACTGACACTATACAACGCATCCTTGCTTACGTTCGTTGTAAAAGAGGGAAAGCAAGTCAAACATGGTGCTCTCTCCTGCTCACTGCTTCTGCTGCTCTGCTTTTCCAAAACACAGAAAGCAATCTCCCCCCAAAAAGAAAAAAAACATTTTATTCTAACTCCAAGTACCAAATATTTCATTCTAGAAAGCAGAAACAGACTCTCCTACAATCCTTCCCACACAAATTCAGCCAGCTGCTGCTGGCAATTGAAGGTAGGAAACAAATCAATAACTGACAGTCAAGGCCTTGCAACTGCTCTATTGGAAAATCGCTGCATCTGTTCCAGACCTTCAGATATGATTCAGTGCCGCCTTCCGAGGCGCTGCAGGGAAAAAAGCAGAGGGTCATTTCTTCACAGCCAGCAGACCAATAAACCAAACGACCTCTGAAAGAATAATTAGTTCAAATTCTAAAGGGCTCCATACCAAAAAAAAGCAGAAGACTAGAGTTATGGCAGACCTTAATAAAGACGAGCTTTCCTGGCCTGCAAACTGCAGAACAAGCAACACACAGCTGTGATTACACATTGTCCTCACCATCTGCAAAGGCTGTAGCCAAAAGGGCTTAACAGGCAGCTGCGAGCGTCTTGTCCAGCAGCTGGAGATCCCTGCGCTGGGACAGGGACCCTCTCGCACCAGACAAGCCTCGCTACACCATTTCAAAAGGGGGCACAGTTCACATCAGGCATCGCTGAAGCTGGGAGAATCTCCCTCGATTGCACAGAGAAAACTAACACCAGTGGAGACGGCCCCAGTGCCATCGGGACCAAAAACTCTGGGAGGGGTACAATGGCAGCCAAGACGCACCTCTGTCCTGCCCAGCATTTTAAGTAATGACTACAGTTAAAAGAAAACATCAGCTTTTAAATAACATTGGATGCTCCACAGCCACCCAACTCACAGCCCTGCGCCAGTTCCTCTTGTTTCTTTTTTCATTTGTGCAGTCTCTCAGAATAAAGTTCCCCAGTTCCTATTTTTAATTATTTCAGCTTGTCCCAAGCTACATTTCACTACCTCATACAGCTCACAGCATCACAGTCATGAAAGAAATCCACTGAGGTTTGCAGCTGGCCTTTATAACGATGTTGCCAATCTGTAATTCATTCTCAAATACAGAGCTGCCCACAAGCTGCATCCGATACATCCAACTCACTTATCTTCTTTCAAAATACTTGACAGTACTTTAAAAGGAAACATTAGCATTTCCACATGGTTGATCTGCAGCTAAGCAACCAGCTCCTCTCTCTGAAATACAACTTAATGGTCAGGACCATCCTGGGATCCTAATACTCTACAGTGGATCACAGGAAAGCAGCCTCCAACATAAGAAAAGCTTCCCATTTGACTAACAAAAAGCAGAGAGGCAGTTACTTCTCAAAAGGAGAATTGCCAAGACTCTGAGAGAACTCTGACAGTTGGGTCTCAGACTCCAGGAAATTCCCGTGGACTACTTTTGCTGGCAAAGCTGCAGAGAATACACCAACTTCATTTCCTTTACTATTGAGCAACGTATCTCCAATTTGACTCTAGCGTAGACTTTACCGCTGGCAGGGTTGCACCCTCCCAGGAGGAAACCAGCCACTTTTCAACCCGCCTCAAGGCAGGCCTTTGCAGTTTCCCCACACAGCCACGCAAGGAGACTCCTACAGCCACAAATACCTTATTCTCACTGGCGGATTTTCCAGTCAGGCTGGGAGACTTGGTCCTGGGACTGGGCCATTCCTCCCCAATCAGAGACCTTCGCAGAGAAACCTTGTTCACCTGCTGGATGTACAGGAAGAGTAGGAACTGCAGAGTGTCTACCGACAGCTAGCCAAGAGGGGAGAAAAACAAAAAAAAAGAGGCGTTAGGATGGGCTGGGCTCTCCTCATGCCCGCCGGGCTCGGGATGGGGCTCCTGCCTTGCTCCGCTCCCGCTCCAGCTCGTCGGCGTTGGCGCAGGCCGCCTCGGCCTCGGCCCACTCGAGACGGCGCGGCGGGTCCCGCCGGAGGAGGCTGTGGAAGAGCTCGAAGTAGAGCCAGGCCAGGCCGCGGCCCAGCTGCAGCTTCCCGCAGGCGATGTGCCGCCAGCGGGGCCACGACATCCGCGGGAAACAGCCCTCGGCCGCCCGCGCCCGGGCGTAGGCCGCCATCTTCCGCAGGTAGTGGGAACCGAGGCGGGCGGGCGGCGAGACGGGCAGGGCCCCCATCAGGAACGGCTCCGTCTTCACCCACAGCCGAACCGGGGCCGCCGCCTCCATGGCGACCGCCGGCGACCGCTTCCGGTACCCGCCCAGAGCGACGACAGCGCGGACTAACGAGACGGCCCTTCCCTCACATCGTGGAGGACTTCACCGGGGCCGGGCAGCTTCACCCCCTCCGCAAGGAGCCGTTTTCGATTGGTTACCCGAGCCAGCGCGGAGGCGGGAATAAACGACGCGCCCTCTGATTGGCTGCTGTCGGGTGACCTCCTACTTCTGTGCGGCCCGGACCGGCGATAGGACAGGGCGCGGCGTGACACCTTCAGCCGTGATTGGCCCGGCGGGCTGAGAGCCGACTCCCCGGCAGGCGATTGGTCGACGGCGTCGAGCCGGCGGTGAAGTGTTCGCAGCCGATAGGCCGGCGGCACGCAGT
>VYZV01002949.1:38149-62473 GCA_013401275.1 Pandion haliaetus | reverse complement strand
CAAGAAGGCTTACCGGAAACTGGCGCTGCAGCTCCATCCCGACAGGAACCCCGACGACCCCCGTGCGCAGGAGAAGTTCCAGGACCTGGGGGCTGCTTACGAGGTGAGGCCGGGGGGAGGGGGGGTGGGGTTGCTGCGGGTTCCCGCCCCGCCCTCATTCGCAGCACCACTGCCTGCGGTGTAGGGAGGCCTGGTGTAGCTGCTGGGGAAGGAGAGCGGTGAAGTCGCGCACCCTGTCGTGAAGAGCTCGGAGAACCTTAAGTCCTCCCAGCCCTTTCCTAGCTGGACGGGTTTCGTGGTAAAAACGTGCTGGGAGCATGAAGCTGAGCTTGGCCAACGAGTAGTTTCATGAGGCTTCATCCTGTAACGTTCAGGGGAAGGAGAAGAGAGGGCTTCTAGAAAATGTAAAGGTCCTTCTATAAGGTGCAGGTGCAGTCCATCCTCCCCCTGTTACTCTATTAAATTTCAGACATCCTAGCAAATAAAAAGCAAAGGAAGAGAGGCTGCCAAGTTGATTAGAGGGCTCTTTCTGTCAGAGGACAATAAAAGACCTTAGCTCCCTTAGCCAGGAGGAAGTGAAGGCAGCAAGTTAAAGTTCTTTGGTATTTACTAATAGTTCATCGAGGAGGAAATAGAGTTGCATCAGCTGTATGTATTGGCACAGGAACATGTTTCTGTATGTATAGGGCCTGGCTGTGAGTAAGTCCAAGCTGATAGGCGATAAAAGGTCGTTGGCTTGCCTTTTAGAATACATTAAGGTGGGAAAAATAATTGTGGGTCACATATGCATGAGGATTCCTATGGTTTCCATGATAATATAGTAGCATACGACTGATACCTGACACTAACAGCACAGTGCACTATATAAATTGCATATAGATTGTTTTACTAGCCAAATGTATTAAGTCACAGCCTACTTCCTCTGCCACACACATACATGTTAACGCAATTTAGGCAGGGTGACAGGATCTGTTTCTTCCACGTTCTCTGTCCTTTTTATCTCCCTTCTGTCACTGTTGGTTTCTATCTGTTCTTGCCATCCCCCATGGAGCAGAGGGCCCCCGACCAAGGTGGTGTTGACCAGCAAGAATTTGTAGCGGCGGTTCCATTGGGAGCTTGCCTGCACTGGTGGGCTGTTTGAGTGGGAGGTTTGTGTCCTCTTTGAGGCGTTGCACTTCACGAGGGGAAGGGGTTTGCGTTCCCGCTGCAGTCTGGGGGTGCCGCTCAGCCCGCAGCTGTAGCGTGGCTCCTGCTTCCATCCCTGATGCTTCTCTGCTCTTCAGATATGCAAATATAAAATCATTGGGGAAGTGAGAGAAACAGCTTGAATGCGCTCCTCTCTGGTCAGAGAGAAAAAACATTAACTTCGTTTTTGTATCAGAGCTGGGACCTCTTTTTAACTCAGACTTATCTATTCTGAAATAAATTGGCTGAACTATCACAGGGAAACCAGTGAACATAAAGAATTTTTTTGTGGAAAAAAAGTATTTGTTACTGTGCATTTTGTTACACAGCATTTTGATGCTGTGATTTGCAGCATCTGAAGATTGATGCATGCGGTTTACTTCAAAGCTGTGTGCTTGGTATCGTTTCTGTGAATTGGGATCTTGTCACATTTGGCAGTACTTTATGCATGGAAAGCATTTCTCTACCCCTTCCCCGAGTCCCAGTTTATTTCAGTCTTTGCTACAGTAACAGTTGAGAGTACTCCCTCTGTTAAAAACATTGGGGTGAAAATGGTTGTAAAATCAAATCAGCAGGGGATGTGGTGGCAGGAGTAGCTGAATATTAACTTTTATGAGCAGTGACTGCTTCCCCCTAACCCCAGGGTATTATTGAAGCACAACAGTGTCCTTGTTCAACATTGAGTGTGGCGTTCTAGTGCTAACGCAGACAGTGTGAATACAATATGCTCTCACTGGGTGCTAGTGAAGATTAAACCAGGAAACCTCCCTTCAAAGTCTTCATGTGCTTCTTGCTGAAGAGAGATGCATCAGAATATTGAAATCCAGTATTGATGTACATGGTTTTTAAAATAGGTTTGGAAGAAGTAACATTTTGATGTCCTGCAAGGTCTTTGTCTCTTTGTTTAGCCAGTACAACTCGCAAATACTTCTGCTAAACTAGCAACGAGATGCAATGTGTTGATTTGATTGTTTTGGGCAGAAGGGAGCTGGAATTGTTTCCTTATAACCTAAACCAGGACGCTTTTTGCCATAAATCAACAGCCTCTCTTGGTAGTACTGCTGCTCAGGGTTTGGCTAGCTGACTATAGCAAAGTCTTCAAAAAAAATTTGTGAGGAAAGAGGTTAATTGAACTACTCTGTCTACTTCATTTTAACAGCCTAAGTGATTTCCACCCTGCCACTGTGTGGGCTGAACGCAGTTGTTTCAATTAGAAAGCAGACTGGTCCCAGGTGAGGGAACTGAGGCTTCTCTAGGTATAGTCGTTAGTCTCAGGATGGTTTGGGGGTGGAGTTTTCATGGGTGGGTGGGTTTTTTTTTTTTTCTAAGCTTATCCACTGTAGTTGCTTTGCTTTCAAGGCAACCTAACATCAAACAAGAACTCTCTTCACAGTGCTTAAAATTGTGTTCTTGGAGTTGTGTTCCTCAGCAGCCTGCAGAAAGAAGGAAAATGAATGGAAAGGCAAATATTTTGTGTCCTTAATTCCTTTCTTGCTGCTTGTGGTATTGTTGGTACTGTGCAGTACTCTACTGGAAGAATTTTGCTCGACACCAACAGATCATCACGAAATGGAAAGCTCATCCCAGTTTTAGGAAACGTGTTTTAATGCAAAATCTGAAGTGGCAAAGGGAGAACTGAACTCTTACCCACTAGATGAAGCTAGTAAAGCCACTGTTGGTTTTTTCCCCTGTTGCTAGCATTTGTCATTGGTTACAAATTCAGGCTGGTTTTCATCGTTTAGCCAGCTTCTCCACCTCTTTCCACTCCTCTCTAGCCTTCTGAAAGCTAACCTGGCAATTTTAACCTTCCCAAACATAATCAACAAGGGAGGAAGGGGAAGGAAGACTAAATGTGACCAGAAACTTCTGGATCTCTGGAGCAGGAAAGAGCAAAGATCAATACTTAGGAGTTAAAAATGAATCTTTACAGTCTTGAAAGTCATGTGTGTTGGCATGTGTTATTCTGCCTCAGTACTGAAGTTAGGTCTAACTCTTGCTGCCCTTAGGGATGAGGGCCAGCGTTCAAACTGGTGCAGAGTTACCATATTTGGCAGGTTCAGCTTGGTAGGCAAACTTGCCATCATTGCTAATTGTTATAAAATAGTAGCCAGAGAAATACACATTCTGTGTGCTTGAAGAACAAACTGAGAAAGAGGGGTGGTATTATGTGGTTTTTCAGTGTGTCCTGCTTTGTAGGAACTGATTTGAATTATTCCTTATAGTTGTTTTTTAATCCAGCATTGTTTATATTTTCTGTTTTGCTTCTGCTGTTTTAGTAAACTAACTACTTTTTAGGGCCTTAACTGGTAAATGTTTAACTTTCCTAGTCCAGTAAGCAAGTTCTAGCCAGTGCTTCTGTAATGTAAAGCATTGCTGCTTGTCCCTCAGTGAGGGGTACTGGTGAGCTTCCTCTCAGAGCCTTGTTTAAATAACTCAGCTCAGCTGTGGGTGAATGTCTTGTCTGCTTGCATCCCTTTGCCAGGTGCTGTCAGATGAGGAGAAGAGGAAGCAGTATGATGCGTATGGTGAGGAGGGATTGAAGGATGGACACCAGAGCTCCCATGGAGACATCTTCTCACAGTAAGGGGATTTTGCCACTTCAGGCTATTCTACAGTTGGTACTCTTAATTTTGTGATGCTCATGCACGTGTTTGATGTGGGCAAATTCTGTGTTACCCAGTCTGGAGGCACTGATCTGAAGTGACAGTTGAGAATTTGAAGAAATACATTTACAGTGGATATCCCATGTGTAGCTTTCAGTTGTCTGAGTTGCATCAGTCCTTGCTTCAAAAGCAGGGAGTAGGAACCAATGGTGATTTCCCACATGGGCAGCTCTTGCTCACTTGGCAAGCTGCATCGCCAGTGTGGGTGATTTGTGAAGTGCTGCAGCTGCATTATACATGTAGGAACTTTCTTGTGTTACCTGGTATGTGTTCGATGTTTAACCTATTGTCACAGATCATGTGTGCACTTCGGGAGTCACTCTTTTGTAAATTAATGCTGTAGTGACTTACAGTGAATTTCAGAGCAACCATAGTGTCGTGGTTTCGGTTTCAGCCCAACCGGTAATAAAGCACCACGAAGCCGCTCGCTCACCACCCCCTCCCCTGGCCACGTTGGGATGAGGAGAAAATCCAAAGGCAGGCTCGTGGGTCGAGACAAGGACTGGGAGGGATCACTCCCCACTTATGGTCACGGGCAAAAGACAGGCTCAACCTGGGGAAGAAACAAAATCAATTTAATTTACTACAAATCAAACCAAGGATATTAGGAAGGAAAACCAAACCTCAGAATACCTTCCCCCCACCCCTCCCGCCTTCCCGGCTCAACTCCATTCCCGGTTCTCACTCCCTCCTCCCCCCGGCGGCGCAGGGGAACAGGGGATGGGGGTTGAGTCAGCTCGCCACACCTTGTCTCTGCCGCTCCTTTCCTCAGGGGGAAGGTTCCTCACTCGTCCCCTGCTCCACCGTGGGGTCCCTCCCACGGGAGACAGTCCTTCACCAACTTCTCCAACGTGGGTCCTTTCCGTGGGCTGCAGTTCCTCACAAACTTCCCTGGCGCGGGTCCTTTCCGCGGGTTGCTCTCCAGTCTCACACTGCTTCAGCGTGGTTTTTACCATGGAGGCACGGCCATCTTCGGGAGCCTCCGCTCCACCGTTCACCTCCATGGGCTGCAGGGGGACAGCCTGCCATCTCACCACGGGCTGCAAAGCCATCAGCCTCCTCAGGCGCCCCTCCTCCCCCTCCTTCTTCACTGACCTCGGTATCTGCAGAGGGGTTCCTCTCATGTTCCCCCACCCCCACACTGCCGGTTCCCCTTATTAAATGCGTTCTCCCAGAGGCGCTGCCACCGTCACTGGGGTCGGTCTGGGCCAGAGGCAGGTCCAACTCTTTGGAGCCAGGGGAGCTTCTAGCAGCTTTTTAAAGGAGCCATCTCTGCAGCCCCCTCCCCCACTACCAAAGAAAACCTCACCGCACAAATCCATAACACATAGAATTTGGATCATTAAAATCTGAATTTGTGTTGCTCAGGCAGAACCTGATTTTCTGTTTGTTTAAGGCCCCTTTGGTTCTGCTAGGCACAAATTTACAAAAACAGTTCCTGAAGTTGCTCATCTCACGTAATCCTGGGTGAGAACTCGCACCATCTGCTGGTCTGTTTTGAGGAGAAATATGCAGACTTGCTAGGGAGTTTTTTCTCACCCCCTTTGTCCTCAAACTACTGAAAACCAGCCTGTTAGTGCTGACTTGCAGTGCTAGAGATGGAGCACTACTCAGAGTTTGCACCTTGTGGTGATGGTAGCTGAGCAGCAGTGCGGCACAGAGAGGACTTCCCTTAGGCAGTGGTCAGATTTTGAGGGGTTGGCATTCAACTCCTGCTCCAAAACTTGTTTACTTTAGCACAGGAAACTCTTCCAAAGGGACTGCTTCGTTTGAAGGCATTAGCTTGTGTACTGGAGGAGCAAAAGAGATATCTGGATTTACTGTGGTGCTTTTGTACTGTGAGGAGGCTGTTTTCTAGGGGACTAAAGCATTTGCCAAGCAGCACCTTGCTGCTGCCTTGGGTGGCTCTCTTTGTCAGACCCTTGTTTGATCAGAATTCCTTCCTGAACTAATTGACCTGCTTTACGCCAGCTTCTTTGGGGACTTTGGATTCATGTTTGGAGGTAACCCTCGCCAACAAGACAGGAACATTCCCCGAGGAAGTGACATCATTGTGGACCTGGAGGTTACACTGGAGGAGGTGTATTCAGGAAACTTCGTAGAAGTAAGTTTGACTGCTTACCTGTTGGTGTCTCTAGTGTGTTCTCAGGTTTGAGATGCCTGGCCTGGTCACTGCTCGGAATGATAGCTTTTCCCAAAGAATAGAACTAAAATAGATGCTCGTTTTCTTAGTATCTGGCAGTAACAGCGGAGGATGTTGTGACGCTATTTGCTAGAAGTTAACTGAACAATACATTTATTCATCTTTGCCATCTGGCAGTTTCTCTATAAAGGGATGCTTCTTGTGATAATAGCTTATTTATTGGCTGTCAGTGACTAGTTGTAGCTTTTTTTTTTTTTTTTTAATTGCAGTAGCCAGATTGGAAAAGGTGTAAGTGGTCTCTCTCTAGAATTTAGTGATGTTTGAGGGCCCATTCATAAGCCTTAAATTCATTTTGCAATTCTTGCAAAGCCATGTTCAGAATTTTTTCATAGACTCTTCGCATGGCCAAACATGTCACTGCAAATTTCTGGATTACAAACTTGGCGAATATAAGGTGGCCTTTTAATTTTGTTTGTTTGTTTTGCAAACTACATTTCTAGTGCTGACAATCCCTGTTATTCTGCATGTTAGAATTTGCATTGATTGAATTTGTGTTTTGAGCGCCTGGGTAAGTAGGGAACTCCAAATCATTTTGCCCATTGTGTGGGACAAGGAAGCTGTCGTAACTACAGTGTGAAGTGTTTCATCCTAATGTTACCTTTCCTATTTAGAAAGGTGTGCAGGAAAAGGAAAGGAAATGGTAATAGTGGTGTCGGTTTTTCTGGTATTTAATGTGTGATTAGCAAGAGACGCAAGGTGAAAACTGTTGTCAGAATATTTTGCTGAGGCCATTTGCTACTGTGGAGGCAGCACACAAAACCAAGTTCTGTTCAGGCTGTTTGAGAAATCCAGACCCTTGTGGAGACCCAGGAGTGCTGGCCTGTGTGCTGGTATCAACCTCTTCCTCTTCCGTGCAGGTTGTCAGGAACAAGCCAGTGGCGAGACAGGCACCTGGCAAACGGAAATGCAATTGCCGGCAGGAGATGAGGACCACCCAGTTGGGTCCTGGACGTTTCCAGATGACTCAAGAAGTTGTTTGTGATGAATGTCCAAATGTCAAGTGAGTTTTATGCTCCTTACTGCTATATGGATGTTTATTCAAAACCTACCACTAGGTGGAGGAAAGTGCCTGTACTACCAGTAAGACCTGGGGAATTTGGAAAAACTTAACACAGGCTTCTCATTTCCAAGGAGCCAGTCTTTAATCCTACAGTAGAGATGGCCAGCTCTCTTAGGTGTAGAACTCTGCAATTTGCTCTTTCAGCCTGTTATTCCTTGAACAATTGGTCATACTACAGCGGAAGTTCCACATCCAAATCTGAATAAACAAAGTCAGGGAGGCCCACAGTTTCCAGCTGGGAGCAGCTGGACATGGAACACTGTGTGGTAGTCACGCATCCAGATGCCGACTGTGCATTTAGGAGCTTAACTTTGCCTTCTCTTCTAGATGAGTATCAGCATACAAGAAAGGCAGCACTCGCCCTCCAGTTTTAGATGTGAGCAAGGAGAGAGTATGTGTTAATTTGAGGGAGTCTTCTCATTACCCCACTAATATAAGTAGGTGCTACCACCTACTGTTGAAAACTTAGTGCTTGCTTGCTCTTCCCCCTCGCAGGCTTGTGAACGAGGAGCGAACTCTAGAAGTGGAAATAGAGCCAGGTGTGAGGGACGGTATGGAGTATCCCTTCATTGGTGAAGGTACGTATATGGGCACTGCCCTGCTGCTCAGCTTTGACTTGCTCCTTTTCTGTGATGTGAGACTGGTCTTCATGGCAGTGGAAGTGTCCAAGCCCTGCTCTGGGTAACTGATCAGTACATGTGGTTTTAAGTGCTGTGTCCTCTGCATGCTGCTGAAATCCAGGAGCATACTCTTTGCTAAGTCTGGATAATGCTCTGAGTTCCAGTCCCTTTGCTGGTACTTGGGGCGCACACACACAAAAAAAAAAGCTCTAAATCTGATGTTTCAGATAACTTTTGAGTAGGAGCATCTGTTCAAGGCTTGAGTATTTGAGGGAATCCCCTCTGCCCAAGGAGATTAAGTCCTTCAACAAGTAAAGGACATCATTAACATGCAGGCAACTCTTTCAGAACAGCAGAGAGGTATGAGCTTATTGAGGCAATACTTGGGAAGTCCTAGGCTCTTTAATAACAAATATGTGTAAGCAGGGTTTTAGTTGTGTAAAGATCAACTAGTTGTTTTTTTCCTTTAACATATCAGCTGCAAATCTCTATTGTTTAATATGCTGCTTGTTTCTTCAGTTGTTACTAACTACCTCCTTTAAACAGAGCTCTTCCTTTTCACAGGTGAACCCCATGTGGATGGGGAGCCAGGTGATTTGCGCTTCCGAATAAAAGTTCTTAAGTAAGTAACTGGCCTTGTTAGACCACTCTTTCTGGTTGCTGTAAAGGAAGTTTGCAAACAACTTTCTGGCCAGTGTTGCCTGCTTGGCTATTATGTAGTGTGCCCTTCAGCAGAGCTGGTGCAGCCAGAGGCCTGGTACTCAGGGCTGTACAGGATATTCAACACTGATGATGCTAGAGTAGCTGGATTCACCACCATTAAGATGCTGTGATAATTCCACTTTTATTTTGTTTGGCTTGAATTCTGGCATGCATTAGTAGCTCCTGTGTGAATCACAAGGAATATTTCCTTTTTCCATAAGCATACTATCTTTCTATTGTAAGGAAGCGCACTACTAAGAACATTGTTGTGCGAGTCACAACTTCTTGACACGCCTCACTACTCATTGCTCTAGAAATAGAAAGGTTATTTAGTAGTACATAGCTCAAGCACAGGAAAATGAAGCTAAAGTTCATTCATTCTTCACTTCCTCTCTGACTTGTGAATTCTCCAAACTCACAAATAGAGGGGAGGAAGCTAGAGGACCTATTTCCCCTATGGGGAAGGAGAAAAGTTCTAACGTCTTTTATTTCCACAGGCACCCAGTCTTTGAAAGAAGAGGAGATGACTTGTATACAAACGTGACAGTCTCGCTGGTCGAGGCACTTACAGGCTTTGAAATGGATATCGCCCACTTAGATGGGCACAAGGTGAGGCAAGGGTTTGTTTTCTCGCTGTGTGTAAACAAAATTTAACTGCAGGTCTCCTGTGCTGAGGGTTAGCTTGCTTGGGGTCTGTGCAGCTGCTGGTTTTATACAGTATCCCCTCTGCTAGAGCATTCCAGACCAATTCCCACGGAGCCAAAACAGGCCCTGTACAAGGCGCACAGAGTGTGGGTCTTAGTTCCAGGCTGTCACAGCAGTTACTGCATGTGCTGTCTCGGGTGGTGTTAGTTCTGGCACGTGTCCTGGCAGTAATACCACCTGGACCCCTTGAATATCGCCAACTTTGGCAAGGAATCAATATCACTTGAAGCTTTCCAGTGCTTTGGAATGGGTGTTGGAGTATTGGGGTATACACACAGAACACTAGTAATGTTCTGAAATTTCTTTTGTCTCTAGGTTCACGTTGCTCGGGATAAAATTACGAAACCTGGGGCTAAACTGTGGAAGAAAGGAGAAGGTCTTCCAAATTTTGATAACAATAATATCAAAGGCTCACTAATAATAACATTTGATGTGGAGTTCCCCAAAGAGCAACTGACAAATGAACAGCGGGAAGGTGCGTTTTTTAAAGCTCTGTCATGGCAGCAGGCTGCACAGGCCTCTCACCAAAGCTGCTGATAAGTTGGCGCAACTGAACCTGTGGCCTGTAGTGGTCAGGAGGGGCTCTCCTTTCCCTGTGCCCCTTCTACAACATACCACAGTTGGCCGATGCCCTGTGATTAACTTCCATTTCCCTTTGAAGCAAGTAAGCTTGGCTGCTGCAGTTGTAGGGAACCAGATTAGGTTGGGATGTGCTACTGCTGGGATGTAGCACTTGGCAAGTTTGCAGGTGCTTTGTTTTGTAGCTGGCCATCTGTCTGAACTGAAGGACTTACTGGGCTTAGCCTCTGTCTGCTTTGCCTTTGCTGGAATGGGATCACAAGTGGTTTTCCAGCCCCTGTTTCCACTTTCTTGGAGGCAAGACTTGTGAAAATCCCTCTGCTGTCTAAGGTAAACAGTGTCGTGCAGCATCTGGAAAAGGATTGTTCCTCTCTACATCTCCTTCTACCTGAAGTGCTTTGTGGCCATGTAGGGAAGAAGGGTACAGTGCAGATATTTCATAGGAGAGACCTGCTCCTCAGCTTCAGTGCTCAAATGGAAACTTGATGAACTGTGTAGAAATCTTAGAATTGGCAGGAGGGTAAATACTATACTCCTAGCTGGAAATTCCTCTTTGCTTCAGCAGCCTCTGTGGTAGGTTCTGCTGCTCTGTGCAAGGCATCAGAGTAGGCCCCATCCTCGCTACAAGGCACAGAAGCTCCTGGCATGTACCAGTGCAGCTCTTCAGAAAATCCCCACCACCAGAACTTCTCTTGCTGGTCAGGGCTATCATACTTACTTCTTGTGAAGTTGCCCTTTTAGTGGATTCTGGCAGCTGTCCTGATGGGATGAGGCAAATGCGCAGCTTTTGTGGACTCTTCAAGTTTGTAGAGGGAAGCCAAGCCCTGGGTGGGCTTTTCCCAGCCCTACAGCATGTACTGCTGCATTGGTGATGCTGAGCTAGCTACCACTTGGAGCCCAGTTGGGAGCTGCAGCTCCACGGTTGACTGGTGTTCTGTGGTTCTCTCTGCAGCTGTTTAGGCTGTGAGGTCCATGCCTCTGGGCTGTGCTTTGAGTGAACCTGGTTTGTGTTTTGACCCCTGCGATTTCCTGCTTGTTGCAAGTGTTTTGTGCCCAGTGAGGGCTGTGGAGCACAGTGACCGCATCAGCGTGAAGCCTCATTCCAGGCTCTGCTGCCTTTCTTGAAGCTTCGTAAAGCGACAGCACTTCTCAAACAGACATGAGGTTTTTCTAGCTGTTGCTCTTGGCAGTTTGTGAAGAGACTGGGCAAAGAGCAGTGACAGAAGCCTCTGTGTTTGTCAAAATTGCTCACATGCCTTTACAGATATCCTGGGAACAGAGATGTGATGGTGCTGGCATGAGTGTTCAGACGTGGGGCCTTTGGGTGTTTCGCTCTCTCCTAAAGCAATTCCCTGCTTCCCAGGGAAGGTGACTGTGTAGGCAGTCAGATGCATTTCTATGAGCTGGAATATCTCCAAACATCCAGTGATTTAAGGAGTTTTATGAGGGAATAGGTCTATTCATGTTGTGTGGCAGCAGTTCAGTGTACATGTTCAAAGGAAGACTGTAGGCTTCAGAATTCAAAACGTCCCTTTTTTTCTTATTGTTGGCAGTGCTCCTGATTTCTTATCTTGTAACCATATGTACAGAGGTCAGTCAGAAGATACTCTGACTCTGAGAGCACTGCTCTGATCAGCCTAAGTCAGAGACATAATATGCTTTCTTTCCTGCTGGTGTGACATCAGGGAATTTCTTGCCTGTTGATCAGAGGTGACTTTCTCTTTGACGTATCTCTCATTCATCTCTACTGACACTTGTTTATTGCCTGTTTTGGAGCTTTGGATCCCATGCTTTAACTCCAGAGTGCTCGGAGAGCAACAGCAGGCAGCAAAGTGCCCAGGTTATGTTGTAACCTGTCACCTGTTGGTGATGTCAGAAAAATTTTTGATGCTAGTTCTAATAAAAAATGCCTGAAGTGCAGTAGCCCCAAATGTTGGAGTTCCTGGCTGGAATTCCTGATTGAACATCAGATATGTGTTGAAATACACCCTCATTAGTGCACAGGGTCCTTCAGGCCAGCAGGCAGCTGCCTAGAGCTAGCTAGCAGGAAATGAGGTATGGGAATGGTGCTAATCCCACTTTTTTCAGGGTTACTGGAGCACACCTTTCTCCAGCTATCCTTCCTTTCAAAGAACTACATATCCAGGATGCACATCCTCTTACCCATCAGCTTGGAAGTGGCTTTGAGCTTCCTTTGGCTGTGGAGGTGAAGTGAACTTGCCTTGAACTTTCCTGGAGAATGACCTACCCTTAATGATTAGCAGCTCCTGTATAGGGGCCCTGCTGTTAAGGATGTTTCTGAATGTAGAAAAGAGTTCAGGATTCTCTGGCCAGCAAGCAAGAAGCATGAGTGGTTCTTGACTGGCAGAGAGCTGTCTCAGTTTCAGTTACTACTTTCAGGACAGTTTCCAGTATTTTCACAGAGCTACTGTGACTGTTATGCATCAAATCACTGGTCTTAAAGGACAGGAGTATTGGTAGCCAGGATGATTTAAGGGTAGATAAGCAGGACAAGGTTTGCAGGGAATCATGCTCTCGTTTTAGCTGGATTTCCTGAAGAAGGACTTGCATGTCTGAAAGGTTGGGGTTTTTTTCTGTACAAGTAAATTGGTTGATTTAATTACTGATCCTCCCTCTCCATGCCTATGTACCTCACTTAACAACTACGGTGGTATTTTCTAGGCAGCCTAATCTGACCTGTGGTACAAAAATGTACAGTATGACACCATGACTCTGACTTCAGTGGAGCAGCAGAGCAAGCTGATCTGACACAGGACTGCAATCCTGTCTTCTGTCATGTTGAGGTGCAAGCCATCTGCTTGTATGCTTTGTTGCAAGGCTGATGCTGTTTTGGGGACATCCAACAGCAGAATTACAGCAGTTTCACTTAATTTTTTTATTATTATTTGAAAGTTACCCATGTTGTGGGGAGTTTTCCTCTCTGTTTTGGATCCTGACAGCCCCCTCCTCAGGCTCAATGGTTTCTGGTGCTGATCAGAACAGAGATACTGCCATGCTCTGAGGGGCCCCGTGGCCAGGGCAGTAGGAGTCCTGGCAGTGTGTTACCAGGCTGACTTTTAAAGAAGGAGTCTCCTCCAATTATCTCTGGAAAATCAGTGTAACACATCCGTTCTTGCCAGTCTCCTTCCTCTGTTTTGTGTGGACTTGTTCTTTAAGTAGCAGTGAAGACCTGCCAGTCTTTCCCTGTGCAGACCCCAGTAGATGAGCTATTACAGTCTTGAGGGCTGACTCATTCTTCTTTTATCCTGCTCTGATAAGAATTTGATACTGACAGGACCTCAGAGCAGTCAGTTCTTTGAAATGTTTCACGAATGGGCTTTCAGGGGTGGGAAGATGGCATTTGAAAAGTCATCTAGATTACTTTGTGAAACAGCGGGTTTCAAAAAAACTTAAGATTTTCAGGTTCTCAGTAGGATACTTAAGAGGAGCAAACTTATGTGGGGGCTTACTTGCTTTCAGGAACTACTTCTAGTGGACAGTGGTGATCCCAGGCACAACATACCAGTGTGAAAACCTGTGCTTTCTAATTATTCGTGGGTTTCTGTAGCTGGCAAGCCCAGGACTCGAGTGTAGCCCTCCCGAGCTTGCTGCTAGCAGATTTCTCTTGGGCTGTAGAGGGAGCCTGGGGTGATGAGCGAGATGAATTAGACTCTGGAAATACTCAGCAAGTTGTTTGTTGTTGCATTTGTACCTAAGATGACAAAATTGTTGTCAACTTCAACAGCAAAGCAGCTCTGGCAGTTGGCTTTATCCCTTACGGAGCTCTGATGATCTTGAGCTGGTGTGCTGGGCTTTAAGTTTGTAGCAGAGGAGGCTTTCTCCCTGGAACCACTGGCCTCATGTGGTCTTGAGAGTGCATGAGAGCACTGTTACAGCATCACTAACCTCAGGCCTGTTTCCTTGCTCTGAAGGAGCAGAAGTAAAGCTGTTGCACCACTGAGATTGGGGNTTTTTAAGGATGCTTTCAGAGTGCTAGTGTTCACTGGCTCCAGGACACATTATTCAGATACACAGGCTTAGCCTTGAAAGGCTGGTGCCACCAGGCCTATGAGCCAGATGTGTAAACGCAGCAGGAACCGCAGATGCAGAGTCCTCTTCCTGTTTGTGCTGTGCAGTAAGTAATGCTTTCCTTTCTCTTGCAGGTCTCAAACAGTTATTGAAACAAGGATCGGTGCAGAAGGTGTACAATGGATTGCAGGGATATTGATGCGTGGAAAATTTGGACTTAACTGAAAATGAAAAGTCAGATTTGTTTGCAGTCTTTTCTCCTGCCCACTGTAGAATGCAAAAGAGGGAGGGTGGGGCAATTGTTGAGCTATATATAATTTTTTCTTTGTAAATGGTGGAAGTGCTCAGATGAGTCGGGGGAAATACTACCCTTTTCAGGGCATAACTGGTGCTGCCTATCATGTTCCACGTCCTGGAACAGCAAAGAGACTCCTTGAGCAGGAAAAAAAGGTGGGAAAGGAGTTTTAAATTCCACGCAGATTGGAATTTCTGGTTTTTAAATATATTTTGATGTGACTTTTCTTGACCATCTCAACGTATTTTCATAGCTTCTCTGGCTTTTTATGTCCTTTGTGTCAGTGTCTTCTGAGTTTCTGGGTTTGGGGTTTATTTTTACTCCCAGCCCTTCCTCCCCTTCCCCTCTGAGTCCAGAGCGTGGTATTGCTTCAGAACCTGTGTTTCTGGGACAGGAGCACAGGTGCTGTTGGGAGTGGACTGGCAGGAGAGCCTTTATGGGCTATGTTAGGCCCCCCATGTGGTTGGGAAGGCAGGGGAAAAGAGTCTCTTAAGGCTCCTGTGGACTCTCTTAACTACCAAGTAGTCCTCTTGTCCCAAAAGTTAGTGCTTGGTTTTAAAGTTGAAGTCACAACAGCTTTAGCAAATACTCCTCAGACTGTCACAGTGGGATTTTGGAAAATCATGGGAACAGCTCCTTATGGCCTTGGTTCTTCCTCACTGCCCCCAAATGTAACTAACAGCTTGTCTGGAAAAGTTCACTTACCTCCTGCACTCTGTCCTCTGTGAGGACAGGTGAAGCTAACAGCACAGAAATAAAGATGTTTGAGTTGGAATGGCAAAAACTACCTGGTAATGTATTTCAGCAGCCCTTACCCTGGCACAGCTGCAAGTGGTTGGACTAACAAGGAATGGTCCCTTCAGTGATCTAAGCTGTGAGGTGCTGTAGAGGGTGAAACTACTGCTGCTAATATCCACAAAAGCTCTGTAGCTGCTTTATTTGAACTGAAGACCTTGTAACCTGGCAGGGAGGTACCTGTGCTGCTGTGGTCTCTGTCGTGAAGACCCTGCTGCTTTAAGCATCCTCATCAGAAACTCGACCTCCGCATGTTCTTCAGGAGTGGTAGCTAAACAGTTTCTTGGAGCTGCCTGTGTCAGTCAGACTTGTGCTTCACTGTGACAGGGATGTAGGCAGCAAGAGAAACAAGTCAGTTGTTCGTGTGGGAAGGTGTTCTGCTCCTTCCCGCTGGGCTCTTAGGGGCTATAAAGTGGGATCCTTACAGCTGCTGCCTTATCCCCTGCTGGGAAGTGGATGGAATCTGTTTTTTCTACATGGAAATGCTGGCGAGCAGCAGCAGGAAACTCAAGGTATTTTTTTAGGGTTTGGGTTATTGTAATTTGTTTTTCTTCATTGTGAACTTTAAGTAGCTCCGCTCTGAGCTCAGAAAGGTGGAGAGCAGCTCTGGCCCAGCCCTCGTGTGCTGCCCTTAAACTCCAGTGGGAGCTGACGCAGCGGAAGCAGCAGCACCGGGAAGCTTTCCTGTTGGATCCTTTGTACGTTTGCCTTGGCAGAGCAAAGCAGGGCCTTCAGGAACAGCTGAGAGAGTGGGGCAAGACAAACCTGGGATGCCAAACCCTTGGTCTCAATGCTCATCTTCCTCAAAATCTGTAAGCGTAGGCTGTTAATCCCAGCTGAGGCTGCTACCTTGAGTGTCTGCCCATTTGATGACCAGCTCTTTCCAGGTGTCTGTAGGCAGCTCTACCCCTCCTTCCCCCCTTAGCTTAGATTTCTGAGAAGCCTCAGATTTCAAAGAAACTCTCCTTCTGCTATGCTGGTGCATGGGGCTGGTTCCTGATATCTCAGCCCCTCGAGGGTCCATTTGATGCTTGCCTTTCTGCCTTCCTGTTTCACTGGTGCACAACCATGCTGCCAGTGCTCACCTGTAGCAATAAAGCCAAAATGCCAGGACTTCACACCTAAGTCAACCTCTCCACAGGAGAAGGTGATGTAACCTCTCCTACCTGCACCCCTAGCAGCAGGCAGTGCATTTATTTCAGGCAGGAGTACTTGTTCTGCTGCTTTTCCTTTCCCTGCTAATTCTTTTCCTTCCTGTGGTTGGTTGGGGTTTGTTGGGGCTTTTTTCTGTCATTGTGTGTCTGTACTCCTCTAAGAAGGCAGTGCTATGTAGAACAGCAACAATAGCTGCAAAGCCCCAGCATTTACAAGGGTGAGAAGAAAAATAGAAAAGAAAGCCCCTAATCGTACCAAGCAACCCTGCTTCCTTCCATTTTCCTTTTTCCTGCCCACGGTGGGGTGTGTGCGGAGCTGGGATCTTCCGCCTTTCCCACCTTCAGACAAAGCTTCCAGGGTTTTCTTGCTCTCTCCCTAGGCAGCAGCATACACGAGTGCTTGCCAGGGTCTGGTTCAAACATTTCCACTTGTTTTGGTTTTGCTCCACTTGCCTCAGGAAAGTTGTGCTGCTTCTAGGATCATAGGGAGGGTTTTTTTTTCTCCAAGGGCCACAGGGTGTCTGGCGGGGGGGATGTGGAAGCTGGTCAGTGTCTGTGACATCCTGTGTCCCCTACTTCAGTAACGTTTAGCTGGTGAGAGTGACTCGCAGCGCATGTGGACTCCTTTCCCTCATACACTTCTTAGGAGGCTTAGGAGTTCACATTGCATCTTCTTGGTTTGGGCTGTGCGAGCATCCTGAAGGTGTGAACCTCTAAGCTGGGAATCCTATAAAGCACAGTCTTAATTTCCAGCCCCTTCTAAGCAATGCTGGTGTTCCCAAACTGGATCAAATAAAAAAAATTCCTGGTCCCCTTTTACCCTAAATCCTTGCACAAGTCAAGGATTGTTAAGTGTTTAGATACAGGCATGTTGTTCAATTCTTCTAGCAAACCACTTGTCCTTGAAACATGTTTCTAAAGTCCTTGTTTTGAGAACGGGGTGTTTAAACAAGCACATGGTCCTTGCCTGGCTAAAATGGGATCCTGATTTATTTCTGAAGTGAATGGTTTTGATCACCTCCAGAAGTTGTGTGTGTTCCTCCAGAGCCTCACCACAGCCTTGCTTTTAAGATATCATTGCCTCCATCAGTGCTATGTTACCACCCTTTGGTTGGGTCCCTCCCATCCCAGGAGAGGTGAGGGAGCAGTCAGGATTAGGACTCCTTAGCAGCTAGAGGATGGGGGTGAAAAAACTTGCTTTTCAGATGGTTTCAGGGTTCAGATCTGCTTTTCCAGAAAGCATCATGCCCTAGCAGCCTTATCCGCTTCTCCTTGCCCATCCACAGTCTGGGCTTGCTGCATCTAAAGCCATGTTGCCTGTCCCAGACCAGATGTTGGAAGTTTTGGGGCTGCACATGGGAGTTTCAGCATTAGTGGGTCCTGGGGAGCAGGACCAAAGGGGGAGTTTGTTCCCGATGGCTTCGGTCATGCAGAGGACCACCGCTGTCTTACTTCTTGCCACAGCAAGTGGCGCTGCTTGCACAGATCATCCGCTCCTCCCCAAGGCTGGGCAGGGGGTGAAAGTGTTCCCAAACAACAGTTTCGTTGCCATGGAAACTTCTCTGAGTACAGTGCAGGTGGGCTTGGTTGGTTGTTTCTTTTTTTTTTCCAAAAGGCTTGTTATTTTAAAGTACTTAGATATATCTAAACTTTTCTGCTTCTGAGAGATGGGCAGTGGAGAGAGGAGGGGAGAAGTGACTGGTGCCAGGAGAAAATTGCTCTGGAGACACATAGCTTTGCAATGTTCCTGAATCCATCTGCTCAAATGTCTGAAGACCACGTCTGGTTGGAGTCTTTAATGTGATTACCAGCTAGCAGCCCCCATCTCTGCTCCTGTGTGCCATTGCGAGAGCAGTGGTGGGGCATCTTGCAAGGGATGGCTTGTTTGGACCGAAGCGGTCCCCAAGGAGGGGACAGCCTGGCTGGGGCAGGGCGGGAGGTGTGGTGGGACTGGTGCTATCCCACTGCCCAGGAGCCTCCCTTCATCCCGACTGCTGCGTAGCTCCTGCTTGGTGTTGACTGTGGCTAGCAGCCAGCTTTCTCCTCCTGTTTCCTCTGGCTCAGTCAGGCACGCTGACCTGGGAGGTGAGAGGAAAGGGAAGAGGGCAGTGATGGGTCCTGGTCACCTGTATGCCCTCCGAGGAGGGACTCACCAGCACAGCCCTTTCCTCTGCTGTTAAATATTTCCAGGGACCTGCCCACTCTTGTGCGGGAGCAGGAGGCTGCTAGAAAGCAGATACTCAAACAGCCTCCACCCCCAAAAGTGTTGTCTGAAAAAAGCATTCCTTGCTCAGGGAAGCCTGGCCAGAGGAGAGGCTCTACATGCTGCACATCCCCTCATCCCAGTGCAGCCCCCAGGCTTAAGAAGGATGTCCCAAAGCTGGTGATGCCAAAAATGAAAACATGTTGCTGTGACAATGTGACCGCTGGGGGAATTCAGAAGAACGGAGCTTATTTAGTCCAGAAAAGTGATGATGACACCAGCACAGGCACCAAGTGCCTAAGGGGTGTTTACAAGGATAATCCCTTCTTCCATCCAGACTTAAATCTGATACTACCCCTTTTCCTGATAGCATCAGCCTCATTTTTTCCCCCAGCTGCTGCCTTTCCCATCCCCACCCAAGCAGGCACAGGACCCCACTGCTGTGGGCTTTGGGCAGCTCCTGAAGCTGTCCAGACCTTTGCCCCTGGGGACGGGCAGGACACCATGGCTGTCGGCCAGGGTACGGAGCCAACGATGCTGTGCGAGCGGCCGGAAGATCCCAAAGGACATTGTCAGGGATGCTGACCTTGTGGTGGGAGCTGATGTCCGAAAGGCAGCTGGGGGCACTTCGTGTCCCTGCTAGGCGGGAGAGGAATGTGCCTGCCCCTCTGAAGCACCCGTGGGACGTGGGCAAAGGGGAAAACCAGTTCCTAGCACATTGGCATCGTCTTACTCACTGGAACAAGGTTCAAGGCTGGGCGTCTTATCTCAGCCCTTATCCAAGCCAGCGATAGCAAAGCTGAGTGATGGAAACCATGCGGCACATGGAAAGCAAAGCCTCATGCGGCGATCGGTGCGGACAACTGGGCTGGTTTGCTTTGGGCAGATGCTGTATCGAGGGGGGGGGTTGGTTAAAGCCTCCAAAGGTCTGCATGCAGGTTTGTTCACCCTCTTACAGCAGTCAAAGAAAAAAAAAAAAAACCCAAGGAGCAAATTAAAAACAACCCTCGGTTGACAGGATACGTGGTTAATGGTTGGCACCTGTCCCAAGATGTGATCAAGGGTGGAAAAGCCAAATTTGGGAGAGGATCGGCCATGGATGTGGCTACCAGCTGCTGGAGAGATGCTGTCTGTTGGAGTGGTGGTGGGGAGGGAGCTCCACTTGTGGGCTGGGGTAACCGGGCCACATGTCCCCAGCACGCTGCACCAGGCCAGGTGTTGGTGGCCCCATGATGAGGCGGTTTGGGGATAAGGAAGAGAAATTTTGGGGCTACGATGTGCTGGGGGTGGATGCTATTGCCATAATCTGTCTGCTCTTGGCTGCCATGGCATTGGTGCTGGTTACCAGCAGGGAGGTGGCCGTGGGATGGGGGGTGGCAGCTTTGGGCACGTTGCCCGCGGGCACAGTTTGAGATGAGGCTGTTTCTCGGGATCCTGCCATTTTGGGGAGATCCCTGCTGCTGGGTGCTGCCCCACACCCTTCTGATCCCTGGCAGAGACTCAAGAGACTAGCAGCAAAATTGGCTCCTTTCTGGAGCGCTCTCCTGCTGTGACCAACGTGCACTGGGGGGCCCAGGAGCAGCAAAAAGGCTTTTCCAGAGCTGTTTAAAGCAGAGACTTCCTCATCTGTCCAAAAGATGATGCATTTCAGAAGCAAAAAGCAAAACGAGCCCTGTTGTTCCGGACATCCCCAGTTTCTCCAGCCTGGGTCTGTCTTGGGTGCCATCCCCGCTACCAGCCCGTGTCCAGTGGCCCCATTGCAGCCTTGGGGCACCGCTCTCCTGCGGGATCCACGCTCTGCCCTCCCAGCCAGAGCAAGGAGCTGCAGCCCTGGGGCAGGACTTGGCATCAGAATCACTCCAGGTCTTGGGACCACGGTGCAACATCTGCCTCCGCGTGTGGGCAGCAGAGATGCCCCAAGTCCAAAAACCAAAGCAGAGCCGTGAATGCAGTGGTTTCTCCCAGCTGGAAGCTGGCTACAAGTGTTTTTATCCCTTCGTGGGAAGCAAACCTTTGGCATTTGATCTTCAGCATCAGCCTCACGTCCCCTGATGCCCACAGTGGGGACAGACAGTGCTTGGCCTGCAGCAGAGCTCCCGCCAAGGGTGCTTCTTTAGAGGCCGAGCAATGACGTTCACGTGCCTCAGCCTCGTTGTTTTGGATCCTCCAGCCTCTTGGCTGCCACTTCCCTTTTGCAAAGGAGCCTGCTGGAGGGTGGGGAGGGCCCCAGCCCCTGCCCTGGGAGCCTGGGGGTGGGCTGGCTGGTGGCCAGGGCGATGAGATGTGGTCTTTGGAGACCTCCTCCTCCATCCCGCCTTAAGGACAACCGCTATGTCATCTTCCCATCCCCTTTCTGTCCTGCATCTCTTTTCCCATCTTCCCCCCCTGCCCACCCTTTCTTTCTTGCTTTGGGCTGCAGGGAAGGGAATTTAGAAAGGAATGAGCTGGAAGTTACTCCAGGAAAGCTCCTCGCCCCTGTGCTGTCCCCTCTTTCGGTGGCCCAAGCCAGCTCCTGGCTTATCCGCAGCCCTTCCCACCCTGCGGGCAGTGGAGACAAGAGGGGTGTTATGCTCAAAATCTTGCTATGGGCGAAAGGGAAACACAGCCAAGAATTTATTATTAATATAACTGAAGTCTAAGCAGTCAAAGAGCTGTTTTTAGCTCAGAGCTAGATTGCAGAAAAGGGAAATAAAGCAACGAATGCTGTTGGACAGTACTAGTAATACAGTTCTGTGTTTCTTTAGCTGATCCTTGGGGAGCGGTTTCTCGCCTTGGGGTCGGTCCCCTGTGCATTGCCCCACGCCTGCCTCTGGCCCGGCGTCCCCATGCTCCCACATCTCTCTGGGCAACATCCTTATGGGAGAGTGGTGAATGCATTAATCTGCTCAGAAAACCTGTCCCATTACAGCTGTCAGTACTCAACCTCGGTGTCTCATACAAAGATGAGGAAATTAAAAATAAATGAAGCATCGCCACTCAGCCGTTGGAAAAATGACTTAATTGAGTCAAACCAAAGCCGCAAGCAGATTGAAATGAGCTCAGGAGGCGCAAACCCCACCAGCCTCTCCCCAGAGGCCTTGCAAACTCAGTGCACAGCCCAGGGTCCGATGCAGGGGCTGGCAACGCTGGCAAACCCACCCGGCACTGACAACTGCAGCCCCCCCCACTCCATGCCTGCCCCCCCGAGATGGATCTGCAGCCCCGGTGCTGCTGCGGGGAAATGAGAGCAACCAAATGTGCCGTGAGAGCTGATGGGTGGTTTTATTACATGACATCTGGAAGCAGTGCCACAAAGGTGTGACATCCTCCCACCCAGGCATTTATCCCCACTGGAACAGGGGTAAATGAGGGTTTCAATGCCGTATTTTTAACACTTTCTGGCTGTTTCTCCTGCCACTTTCTCCCCCCACCCCTTTTCCCCATTTTTTTTACATCGGTGCCAAGCGTATTTCTACATTAAGTCTCAGCGCATCGCGCCGGCCAGGCTTGGGGACCGTCCCTGGGACAGGGTGCTACTGCTGGCGGGGCGGGGGGGTCAACCCAGCTGGGAGCAGGCAGGGAATCCACTGGTGTCCTCTGGGAGCAAAGCCTGCAGCACTGGGGAGATCCATCCCTTGCAGAGCACAGGCTCGGTCCCTGCCTCCATGGGGTGACGACGGCTCCGTCCCCTGCCTCCACGGGGTGACGACGGGTCCATCCCCTGCCTCCACGGGGTGATGTGGGATGGCTGCCGGCTCCGCTAGCAGCTCCCTCCTGTGCACAAGAAGATCCCCATGGCCATGCCCAGCAAGGCGAAGGTCCCCAGGATCAGGCCCAGCACCAGTGGGGTGTGTGACCGGCTGCTCTGTTTTCCTGCAAGAGGGGAGAGGGATGGAAGTGACAACAGGGGGCACCCCCCACCATACCACCGTGTGCCCCAGCCCCCCGCACGGACCCATCCTGCCGCTCTGAGCCCGCAGGATGCCGACGCAGGTGGTGTTGAGGAAATGCTGGAGGTCCTGAGTGGTCTTGGGGTACTTCATCAGCTCCTGCTCGGCAAAGGTGGCCACCAGGTCCCCACCGGGCCAGCGCCGCTCCCAGGTGGCATTGGGGACGTGGAAGGTGAGGAAAGCCGTCCTGTTGAGGGTCACCTCGTAGAAGCTGTGAGTCGTGCCATTGGGGAAGAGGTGGCAGCCCAGGCGGCAGCTCAGGTTCTGGGTGTCTGCGGGGACAGAGGGAGGGGGGTCAGGGTCCGCACGCTCCCACCCTTTGTAGCCCATTGCCATCACCAGCATCAAGCCATGCACTGAGTTTGCAAGGCCTCGGCCTTGTGCCACCCGACCCACTCACAGCTTTGTTTTCCCTTGGTTTAGCTGCAGCAGTGACTTTTCCAACGGCCAGGTGGCCAGGCTTATTTTTCCCTTCCTTATCTGCGTACAGCACAGCTTCGGTTTTATAGAGACAGGAGGTTTTTCTGCACAGAGTGAGCTATTCATCGCTCTTGTGGAAGGATGCGGCACAGGGAGCATGGGGCGAGGGGAGGCGTGGGGCTCCCACCAGAGACCTCGAGGTGAGAAATGCAGAGCTGGAGCAAAACTGGTTTGGGGGTAAGAAAGAAAACGAAGGTAAAACACACCCAGGCCAGGAACATCAGAGGTAATACAGGCTTGCGGAGCAATGCAGGCAGGAACACGAAACTGTTGCCGTCAGCATCCCATGTCTCCTGCAAAGGCTGCGGGGTGCAGGCAGGGTGCAGGTGGGATGCAGGCGGGGTGCAGGCAGGGTGCAGGTGGGATGCAGGCGGGGTGCAGGCAGGGTGCAGGCAGGCTGCCTACACCTCACTGTCCCCCCAGGCTGCAGCCCCCAGCCCTTTTCCCGAGGGACATCAGGAGGTTGAGCATCACCCTGTTCCCCAGGGTGGGTTCCAGGCAAGAAATTCCCAGCTCCATAGAAGGGCTCCTTTTGCCCAGAGCAAGGTTTTGCACATAGCTGTGTCCCTGTCCCTTTGCCCAGCTGTCCCCAGAGAGCCATCCCTGTGCCCAGGCAGTGCAGGGGGGGCTCCCCTTCCCCAGTGGGACCCATTCCCGTGCCCCCCTGGGCTACCACTCACAGTCAATAGGCCTCTCCTTGCTGAAGAGCTTCACCAGCTGGCCAAAGTAGTCCAGGTAGGTGGTCACATCCTGCTGCCGCCTGGCCCAGACGTCTGGGGGCTCCAGCGGCAGCACCTGGGTGACATTAAACCCCTCCAGGAGATGGCTGAGCCGCCCATCCAGGCTGGCGTTCCCCCAGAAGGTGGAGCTGCCTTTGGAGATGTGGGTCTGTTGCAGCATGGTGAAGGCAAGCGGGGCTGCAAGAGATGCAGGTCATCACCTGCCGCGCCTCCGTCCCCCTCCCTGTAAGCCGTGTGTCCCCTCCATGCCAACCCTAAGTCTCTCCAACCCCATTGTCACCGTGTCCTTGCCTTACCTGCCTGGTCCGCCCCGCAGCCCAGGGCCCCGCAGAGCAGCAGCAACCGAAGCATCCTGGGGACAGGGATGGGGACAGGAATGGCGGCCCCACAGCTGGCCTGGCAGGGAGTTAAGCCTGGGGACAGGGATGGCGACAGGAATGGTGGCCCCACAGCTGGCCTGGCGGGAATTAAACAGGACCGGGGAGGTGGAGCTGCGGGAGGAGGAGAGTGGGAGTCCGGCCAGGTCTCTCCCATTTCCTCAGCCCGAGCCACCCACACCCCTTCCCTGCTGGACATGCCAGATGTGCCGGGCCCTGCAGCACCTGGGGCTGGTGATGCAGACTGAGGCTCCTTGCTCAGCCTGGGGCCTGCGGGACCGTACGGCACCACTCCAGCCGGTGGGGGAGCGAGTAGCCAGNGGGGAGTAGCCTGCCCCCCCCTCATTTGCCCCATCCGGTGGCTGGGCAGGGGCCCCGTCCCCGCTTCCCGCAGCCAATGCGGGAGGCCAGAGCGGTGGGAGCACCACGCCAGGAGGAGAAAGGAGGGATGGAGGGGAGCAGCCTCGCAGCACCCCACTGTACCCATCGGGGCCCGGGGCAGACATGCAGCGCTGGTGGTCCCAGCAAGCACTGGTCTTGGATGGGTGCAACCCTTGGGACGCGGCAGCCCCCGTAATGGGTCGGGGGGGGGGGGGGGGGGGGGG
>VYZV01002949.1:22864-37497 GCA_013401275.1 Pandion haliaetus | reverse complement strand
CCCCGACTCGAGGGGACACTTCGAGGTCACCTATAGGACCCAGTCCCCTATGGGGCACGGTTCCCTCGGGGCCATCCCGGCTCACGTCTCGCCTTTCCAGGGATGAATGCCGCCGTCCGCGCCGTCACCCGCATGGGGATCTACGTGGGAGCCAAGGTCTTCCTCATCTATGAGGTTGGGGTACCCCCCCCGCTCCCCATCACGGGTAGGGGGGAAACGGCCCCCCCGTGCCAGGGTACCCCTCACCTCTGCCCCCCGCTTCTCCACAGGGCTACGAGGGGCTGGTGGAGGGGGGAGACAACATCAAGCAAGCCAACTGGCTCAGCGTCTCCAACATCATCCAGCTGGTGAGGATCACTAATGGGGCCGTGGGACCCCCAAATCCCTCCCAAACCTGCGTGACGAGCTGTGTACCCCCCCCCTCTCTCCAGGGTGGGACGGTGATCGGCAGCGCCCGTTGCAAAGCCTTCACCACCCGCGCGGGCCGGCTACGGGCTGCCCATAACCTGGTGGAACACGGCATCACCAACCTCTGTGTCATCGGCGGGGATGGCAGCCTGACGGGCGCTGACATCTTCCGCTCTGAGTGGGGTGGGCTGCTGGAGGAGCTGGTCCAAAATGGTGGGTGAACCCCCCCTCCCAAAACCCCTGGGTGTGTAGAGCTGAAAGCGTTCAAGGGGTGTTGAGGTCCAGAGGTGCACCCCATCACTGTGACCCCCAGGGAGGGCTGGGCTCCTCTGCTGCTCTGCGGGATCCGGCCTGATGCTGGAGGGGGGGGGCAGAAGCACGCTAAAATGACCGGTGACACAGCCGTCGCCCCCGCAGGGCAGATCAGCAAGAAGGTGGCGCAGGAGAACTGCCGCCTGAACATCGTGGGGCTGGTGGGCTCCATCGACAACGACTTCTGCGGCACCGACATGACCATTGGCACCGACTCAGCCCTGCACCGGATCATGGAGGTGATCGACGCCATCACCACCACGGCGCAGAGGTGAGCGGACTGGGGGCTGGGTGCCGGGGGCTGGACCCACCCTGGGCATCGCATCCACCCTCCTTCTCCTCCCACCCGTGTCCTTGCAGCCACCAGCGGACGTTCGTGCTGGAGGTGATGGGTCGCCATTGCGGGTAAGCCCCCGCGCGTGGGGAAGCCTGTCGGTGGGACGGGATGTCGTATTTCGGGGCTGGCGCTGCCACTGCTGGGTCCCCCCCAGGTACCTGGCACTGGTGTCCGGCTTGGCCTCGGGTGCCGACTGGCTCTTCATCCCTGAATCCCCTCCAGAGGACGGCTGGGAGGACCTCATGTGCGAGAGGCTCGGGGAGGTGAGGTGGGGGCCGGGGGTGTTCCTACAATCCCGTCCCCCTTTTCTCCCCGGTGGGTCCCCACAGGGACCCGGGCTGAGCCTCGCGGCCAGTGCCCAGCCCCTGCAAAACTTCGGGAGCTCCCACCGTTCTCCCTGTGAAACGGGGCACTCAGCCGAGCACAAATCCAGCCCTCGCGTGCCAGGGGCAGCGCTGGCTCGGGGGCTCGGCCGTCCAGAACCTGAGCCACCCCCCAGGGCAGCAGCCAACGGTGGGTCGGGGGGAAGGATGCTCAGACTTGGCCACTGGTGAATTCTGGCTAAGCCACGGCGGCTGTTTTCCTCCCCATCGCGCCAGACGCGCAGCAGAGGGTCGCGGCTCAACATCATCATCATCGCTGAGGGTGCCATCGACCGCAGCGGCAAACCCATCTCGTCCAACTACGTGAAGGACGTAAGCGCCCGCTCCGGCACCCGCTCCGGTACCCGCTCTGGCATCCGCGGTGGCCAGCGGGTCCCTGGTGTGACATCCGCTCTTCCCTGCAGCTGGTGGTGCAACGCTTAGGCTTTGACACGCGGGTCACCGTCCTTGGCCACGTGCAGCGCGGAGGGACCCCGTCAGCCTTTGACCGCGTGCTGGTAGGTCTTGGGGGGGGATTCGAGGCGGGGGTCACCCAGCAGAAAGGAGCAGGCAGCTGGGGAACCCCGCTCCTGCCTGTTGCAAAGGACTTGCCAGCCAGGATGAGGCTCAGATGGTCCCGGCAGTCTTGGCCTCGCTGTGCCAGGCAGAGCGATGCGCCCATTTCTCCTCGTTTGCTGCAAAATTAATGGGTTTTTAAATAAAAGCAACAGCTCTCTGGCTGTAAAGCAGGCGTGCAAGCAGCTGCACCGGTTTCCAAGCCCATGGGAGCATCCCTGTGCGAGCCTCGGGGAGCATCCCGCCCGGCTGGCACAGGTGGCCCCGGTGCCAGGGGGATGGCGGGTGCCCCTTTCCCTTTGCAGAGCAGCAAGATGGGGATGGAGGCGGTGATGGCACTGCTGGAGGCCACGCCGGACACCCCCGCCTGCGTGGTGAGCCTCTCGGGGAACCAGTCAGTGCGGCTGCCGCTCATGGAGTGCGTCCAGGTGGTGAGTACTGGAGTCGGGGGGGGGATCGGGCATGCCAGCCCACTGGGTGGGGGTCCTGCTCCCCTCCCTGCAAACCTGGGTGTCACGGTGCTGTGTCTCTCTCCCCGCCCCAAGACAAAGGATGTGCAGAAGGCCATGGATGAGAAGAGGTTTGAGGAGGCCATCCAGCTCCGTGGGAGGTGAGGAGCAGGGACTGGGATGGGGGGAGACATCCCTATGCGATGGCCAAAAGGGTGTGCTGGGATGGGGGCTTCTCCCCGGGGGGAGACCAGCAGCTCCTGCAGCTGGGAGGGCATTCGCTCTGCTCGCAATGCCCCGGGGTCCAGGCGTGCCTCGGGGCCATGCCGCCTTGTCCTTGCAGGAGCTTTGAGAACAACTGGAACATCTACAAGCTGCTGGCGCACCAGAAACCAGCGCAGGAGAAGGTGAGGAGGGATGGGGAACGGCAGGGGACACCATCTCCACCCTGGGGACACATACCAATGTGCTGTCCCTATCGCTGTCCCCGCAGAGCCCGTTCAGCCTGGCCATCCTGAATGTGGGTGCCCCCGCCGCTGGCATGAACGCTGCCGTCAGGTCAGCCGTGCGGATCAGCATATGCCAGGGACACACCGTCTACATGGTGAGCGACGGCTTCGAGGGCTTGTCCAAGGGGCAGGTAAGGGGGATGGTGAGCCTGGGTGCCACGGGTCTCCCAGGGGGACGGGTTTGGGGTGGTGGGGTGTTCCCCCACCCCAAAATCGAGTGCTGCTGCTTGCAGATCCGTGAGGTGGGCTGGCACGACGTGGCAGGCTGGCTGGGACGTGGCGGGTCCATGCTGGGCACCAAGCGGTAAGCACAGCGCCGCGGGGGCGAGGGGATGTAACAAGAGGAGATGCCACTGTCCCCTGGGATTGTGGGGACCCCCTGTTCTCACCCCATTGTCTCTTCTCCCCTTCCACACTGCAGGACGCTGCCCAAGACCTGCATGGAAAAGATTGTGGAGAACGTGCGGAAATTCAACATCCAGGGGCTGCTAGTCATTGGGGGGTTCGAGGTGCGGGGGAACCCTCAGCCCTGTTTCGGTGGGGGCCGGGGCGGGCTGTCAGCATCCCAGGCGGTGCAGGCACCCTGAGCCATCCCTTTTGGGATGCGGATCCGGCCCCGGGGCCGGCATCTCCCCAGCCCTTTGCTGCTTGCAGGCATACGAGGGGGTGCTGCAGCTGGTGGAGGCCCGTGGGCAGTATGAGGAGCTCTGCATCATCATGTGCGTCATCCCTGCCACCATCAGCAACAACGTGCCCGGGACAGACTTCAGCCTGGGCTCGGACACAGCTGTCAACGCGGCCATGGAGGTGAGGGACAGGGCAGGGGGGATGGCTCATGGGGTTGTCCCACTCCGCCAGGTCCCATCATGTTTTGGGATGACATGTGGGAATGAACCAGCATCCCATCCCGGGCAACGAAGATGGGTTTTCCTGGTGTGACTTCCCCTTCTCCCGGCGCAGAGTTGTGACCGCATCAAGCAGTCAGCCTCAGGCACCAAGCGCCGCGTCTTCATCGTGGAGACGATGGGGGGCTACTGCGGGTACCTGTCGACCGTCACCGGCATCGCAGTGGGCGCCGACGCTGCCTACGTCTATGAAGATCCCTTCACCATCCACGACCTGAAGGTGAGCAGGGCAGGAGCTGCTTTCTGGCAGCATCGTTTGGGGTAAAATGAGAAGGAAAACTGGGAAAGGGAGGGCTCTGGGGCAGGGCAGGATTTGGAGGAACATGGCCAAGCCCCATGAAGCCGCTGGGTTGATGTTAGTGGCACTTGCATCCGAACGAGAGGACCAGAGGGACCCAAGATGGCTGCCAGCATCCTGGCGTTCATCTTGCAGGCCAACGTGGAGCACTTGACCGACAAAATGAAGACGGATATCCAGAGAGGGCTGGTGCTGCGGTGAGTTGGGGACCCTTGGGGACGTTCGCTGAAAAACCAAGCCCTGTGGTGGGGACCGAGGCCAGAGCTGAGCCCTTCCAGTGGCCGGAGAGGGTCCCCGGGTGCAGTGGGGTTCGGCGCAGTGGGCGCACGGTGTCTCGCCCGGGGATGCCACTCTCGGCCAGGGGAACAGTCCCGCACTAGATGCCTCTGCTGCCATCCCCACCCCGGCCCCAGGGTCCTGCTGGGGAGATGGGCTGGGGCTCTGGGCCTCAGGACAACAAAACAGCAAAAAAAGAAGGTATTTAGGGGAGCATGGAGGGACCTCCTGGGGATGCCAGATTAAGGAGGAGCCCCCCAATCCCTTCCCTCTGCTCCCCCAGCAACGAGAAGTGCCATGAGCACTACACCACTGAGTTCCTCTACAACCTCTACTCCTCCGAGGGCAAAGGCATCTTTGACTGCAGGATTAATGTCCTGGGCCACCTCCAGCAGGTACAGGGGACGGGGCCACATGAGCGACCACTGTACCCAAGAGCCGGGCGGGCTTGACATCGCCATTTCTCTGTCCCCAGGGGGGAGCCCCGACCCCCTTTGACCGCAACTATGGGACCAAGCTGGGAGTGAAGGCGGTGCTGTGGATGTCGGAGAAGCTGCAGGAGGTCTACCGCAAGGGTGAGCAAGGGCTGGGGGTCCCACGGTGGGGTGGGGGAGGCTGGTGGCAGCCAGAAGCCCCTGCTGCTCCTGGCTCAGCCACTCAGCTGCCAGCGAGGTGGCCATGGTCGGCTGTGTGCCTCTCCCAGGGCGCGTGTTTGCCAACTCGGGCAACTCTGCCTGCGTGATCGGGCTCAGGAAGAAGGTGGTAGCATTCAGCCCTGTGACAGAGCTCAAGAAAGTCACTGATTTCGAGTAAGTCCCTGTCCCTGTGCCCCAGCGGTTCACCAGGTCCTGGGGGGACCTGCCTGGGTCATCCCCAGGGTCACTTGAGAGCTGCGGTCCCCCCCTGCACAGGCACAGGCTGCCCCAGGAGCAGTGGTGGCTGAACCTGCGGCTGATGCTGAAGATGCTCGCCAACTACCAGATCAGCCTGACCGAGTATATCTCGGGGAAGATGGAGCACGTCACCCGCCGCACGCTCAGTATCGAGAAGGGCTTCTAGTTCCGTCAGCCTGAGCCGTAGTCCCCCTCCACATCCACTCCATCCCCACATGCTGCTCGGGGAGCACCGGATCCCCCGTTCTCAGTAGCCCTGTAGCTTTGCCATCAACCCCTTAAAGCAGGCAGAGCCTGATCCCAGCTCCCAAAACAGCACAATCCTGCCCCAAATCGCTGGTCTAGGATCTGGTCCCTGTGCAGATGCAGAAAAGAGGTGTTGCTAGAGCCCAGCTGCACAGCCCAGAGCCTTAATCATCCCTTAATAGTTTATTCCTATTATTTAATGATGGGATATCTTGATTCCTTACATAGTGGCTTGACCGCCTGAGCCATCTGCTGCTTTTAGTTGCCTACCCTGCGTGCGGGAGGGGAGCTGCGGAGGATGTGGCGCTGTCCTGGAGTGGGTAGGGTCTGGTCCCGAGGGCTTTCGGCTGCCCCGTGAGCCCCGGTAAAGCTCCATCCTCCCATGGTGTTTGCCCAGTGGGGTGTCTCGAGGGCTCAGCGCAGAGCACCGGTCCTTGGCAAGCCCTTCTTCCCCGGCCACCTCACATGACGCTTGGCTGTGACTGTCACCACATGGCCCTGAGTGCCACCGACGGGGCCATGCCTGTCGTCTCACTGCTGCTCTGTGACCCCCCCAAATCTTCTACCATTCTCGGCGCTGCTCTCCTCCTCTAGAGATAAAACCTGCTGGAGCCAAACCTGCCTTGCCGGAGAGTGATTGTTGTGCGCCGAGTCCACACAGGGAGGAATGGGGAGACAGACCTGCGGCTGGGATGGGGATGAGCAAAGCCAGATGGTTTGCCAAAGCCAGATTAATGCAGGGCCAGGATCTTTGCCTGCTTCATGCGTCCTCAAAGCCTGGGAGAGTGGGACCACAGGCGCCCTCTCCCTGGTTGGGATGCGCCGGATGGAAGGTCAGCATCCCTCTGCGGGCAGGCTTCGCAATCCCAGAGAAAAAATTGCTTCTCCCTTGTTTTGGTTCCCACCTTCAAAGAAAGCGCAGATGTGATTTATCAAGGCAATGTGTTTATTAAGGCAGTTTCTCAGGGCGGCTGCCAAGCGTGCCGGCTCCCGCGTGCAGCGCTTGGGCTTGGCTGAGCTCCGCCACGCTCAGCCGATGCCAGACGGCTGCGCATAGCCCCTTTCCCAGGCTGCTTTCCTCCTGGCTCCAGCCTCTGGGACATTGCCAGCATGAGGACGTGTCATGGTCTTTTGGGTTGAACATGCAGTTGTTTCTTCCCCTCCTTGGAGTTGTCCCCAAGTGACAAGTCCCCCTTGATTTCAGTGCTTTTTCCCTAGCTGGCCACATTACTTGTTTTAGGCTCTGGAGGAAGATTGTAATTATTGTATATTCCCTGCTAAAGTCGGACATCCAGAGAAATAGCAGACCTTGCTGATGGAGGCAGCATCGCTGCTATTCCCAGGCAAGTATCTGCTCTGGGGTCCCCAGGCACAGACCTGGCTGCTCATTCCAATGCTGGAAAGGCAGTGGGTGGGAAATAGGCTCTTCCACCGTCCCGTGTGCCGCTCTCAAGGATCCCCAACCAGCTCCTAAGCAAGAAACCCCCCATCAGCCACAGACTGCCGCATCACGGTGGTCCCACACGCCTGCCTCACCATCAGCCTCCGAGAGTCCCCGAGGACGGTTTGAACATGAGTCGTGCTGGATCTGCGCCTGTGGGCAGACAGCCGCTGGCATTTTCCATGACTGGGAAACATCTGCCCTCACCACTCCATATCCACTGCTGAGGCAGGTCAGGGCAAAAGCAGGTCATGCCGAAAAGCCCCGCAGTTGTACTGTAGCCCAGGTGGAGCCTCATGCCCGGGCGCAGCTGGCAGGCCCCGGGCATTTGGCTCCTCTCCAGAACACCTTTTCTCCAGCCTGGCGGTCTCGGCAGCAGGCAGGGCACCGGAAGGACTGGCATGGCACGGCAGCCCTCCAGCAGCCAGGTTTAGGGTGTGAATGGGGAAGGGGGTGTCCCCACACTCAGACCAGCTGTACAGTTGCATGCACTTTGGGACAGGGATCACTGCAGCCCTAACACCTCATTTCCACCCAAAAAAAAAAAAAAACCCTGGAGTGCCAAATTCCTGAGGGGAGATGGACAGGCACAGCCCCTGCATTCCGTGGGGGGCAACCACCCTGTGCCCTGCCAGGATGAGCAGGAGGGGATGTAGTAACTGTGCACCCAGGCTCCCCAGTACATCCAGCCCAGCCCTGGCTTCCCCCAGTCCCCAAAGAGAGGGAAGAGCAAAAAGCCACGAGCATCTCGCAGCAAAAAAAAGGCTGCCAGGTCCCCAGAGCGAAGAGGCATGAGCCAAAGGGGCCAGCCTCCCCCGGGGCTGTGCCGAGAGTGAGCAGGATGCTGCAGGCTCACCCTGCAAGGAGTGGTTGGGGCATCAAGGGCAGCTTGCCCGGCAGCGGGACCACTGGCACCGGCCAAGTATGATGAGCACGGCACATAGCTGGTGAGCTCTGCTCAGGGACTGTCATGCCGTCTCCAGGGGAGAGATGAGCAGCATCAGGCCACAGCAATTGCTCCACTAACCACCTTCACCACGAACAGCCCCAACGACAAACGATGATGCTTGCTTTAATCACCCTCCTCCCAGCAAAGCTGGTGGGTTTGGCACGCCCAAACGGCAGCTCCCCTGTTCCCCGACAACACGGACAGGCACGACTTCTGCCACCAAGCAGGCTGCCAAGACAGCCTGGGAGAGGACTTGCCCTCAGCACAAGGGCAGGAGGCAAACAAGGTGACGGGTAAGTAAGTCTCTCGGGCCCTGGCTGCCAAGGGAAGTCTGGTATATTATAAATCACACTGGCCATTTAAATGCCGCTGGGTTTAATGCAAAAGGCAAGAACTAGGTCATTTGAGGAGTTAAAGGCATCAGCAATCTTCACCCAAGCAACGAGCGTCAAACTGTACCCCCTCCCACCAAGATCAAGTAAACAGACTTCTGGACACAGGGCTGTCACCATCCCCGAGGAGCGTTCCTTCCCGGCCGCACGACCCGGCACGCAGGGGCTCGGACACCTGTGCGAACGGGGAGAGTGGGGACATGGAAAGGCCACACTGCCCTGCGTGGCACCGGGGTCTGCAGCTGAGCGGCACGGAGAGCTCATGTCCTGTGACTCAGGGGCCATCCTCCTGCCCGGGCAGGCTTTGCACCTCCACACGAGCAAATGAGCTTTGCTCATCATCTCTTTTGCTTCCTGCGCTTGGTGGGGACTTGTGGCTGCAGGAAGGTTCCCAAATAGCACGGCACCTTTGAAAAGCAGCCCCCGCAGCAGCTCGGTGCAGCATCAACCAGCACCGGAGGCAGGCAAGCCATTTCACTGGTCCAGTGAAGCGGGAAGGCGCAGGGGCCCTGAGCCCTCCTCCTGCTCCACAGGGTTAACAATGCAAGCCCTGAACCAGACGTAATGGAGCAATGCCCAGAGTCAGTTGTTCTCACTATGTTTGCTGAACCCCAGCCACAACTTACACATCCTAGAGGGATAATTGGTTTTATTTGGTATGTCACAACATTTTAGTTTGTATTTAACGGCTCTACAAAATCTTAGTAAATGCAGCTTTTGGAGTTAAAGAGAAAGACCGCCCCTGATGCCTGTGCAAACCAGACTGTAACACTTGGCTTGTTTTCTGCTAACTGCAAAACGCACAGGTGCTTTTTACTCTGACATTAAGTTTCCCTAAGCTGCTCTAATGCCTGCAGGGGCATGTGGGGGTAAGAGTACAGCTGAGCATTCAGGATGTGGGAGACGGTAATTTCTGTTTCACCTAGGCTGCACCGAGTTTTTCTTTGGGCCGCCTGACTGCCAAGTCAGATGCTGCATGTGCTAATGAGGACCAGAAGAAGTCAGGAGTTGAAGATAAATTAAGAATTTGACATTGACCTTCACAATCTGCACCAGACAGTTCTTGGTGATCATTTCAGGCAGCATCTCCTGGACATACTTCACAAAAACAAATCTTTGTGGTAGAAACTGCCTTTGGAGTCTGCTACACGCAAACAGAGGCTGGCCAAGGGTTAGTCTGACAGGGAGCCATCGACAAGGAGTGACCTTTCCAGCTATCAGCAGGCTTTGCCATCTCCCTTCGATCGCACAGCACAGCAGCACCTCTCACTGCAGGCCTGCTCACTTCTGCGTTGCCGATTCGCCTGCAGCTCCCATCAAACAACCCCAGCAACAGGAGACACAAACGTTAACGGAGCCTGCTACGCAAGCAGGAAAGCTCCTGAGAGCCAGGTCAGGTGCTGCCAGCCCCAGCGTGATGTGCACAGCCAGGGGTGATGTCAGGAGCTACAGGGGTGGCCAGTAGCACCCTGTCCCAGCCCCTGTGCAGGGGAAGCACAGTGGGAAACACTGAGGCTTTGGCTGCAGCCAGGCATGTGTGGGCAGAATGGTGCTGCAATTCTGGGGCTGACGGGTGCTCCAGGGACGTTTGTAATGGGCACTGTCACTCCTCCTGCAACTCCTTCTTCCGCAAGGCCTGGAGCCTCCTCCCCACCGTCTGCTGGATGATCTCCAGACCCTCCGCATCCAGTTCCTTCATAAGAAGCAGGATGGCATTCAGGACATTGTTCTGTCGGGACGAGACAGACACTGCTTTATTTATACAAGAATGTTAATGCCAGCCCAGAAAAGGACACTTGATTTTCAAAGACATCATCTTTCTAGGAACTCCACCACCACCACCACCAGCAGTTTGCAACAGATGCCTGCAGCTACAGGGACAGAACAACCAAGCCCTTGGGGCAAACATGGGCAGAGACTGCATGTGGCTAACTGGATTGCAGGACAAACCCGTCTGCCCAGTCCTGCACAGACTGCCCACATGCCTCTGGCTCCAGGCCACCCTCCCAGCTGGCTCTTCTAAGGAAAGGCGCATTCAAGAGCAGCTGCCCTCTCTCTCCAGCGTGACTGCATGTAGGATGGAAAAGGACAGGAACCCTCTGACCCATGTGAAGGATGGGAAAGGACACGAACCCTCTGATCTGAGGAATAAGAGCTGGTAGAATCACAAAAGCACAAGCTGGAAGGAACCCTTGAAGGCCCCCAGCTTGACCCTCCCACTGAGGCAGGACTACTGCCAACACCAGACCACGGCTCTGTCAAACCACGTCTTGAAAAACTCCAGGGAGAGATTTCACAGCCTCTCTAAATAACCATCCTTCTAGGGAAAATCTTTTTCCTAACATCCAACCTGAAACTCCCCAGCTACAATGTGTGGTCATTTCCCCTTCTTTAACGTCTTCTTTTCACGAAGGCCAGGTAGTACTCACGCTGCTGCAAAGCAATACAACTCAAGTATGCTTAAAACATGAACGAAAGAGAGTTTGCAAGTAACTGATACCAGAATGAGGCAGAACGTGGTCTAGACCTCAGTCTGGCTTTCCTATGCCAGCTGAAGTGAAGGCACTGAGCCCAGCAGACAGCAGTTCTCAGCTTGAATAGCCAAGATGCATGAGGTTCATCCAAGGCTACACCACGGAGGGAGCTGAGGAACCACCTAAGCTTTCAGTTCAGCAGTCTCCACCAGGCCAACAGTCTGCTGGCTGCATTTCAGCCGCTGCCCAACTACTATGTGTTCTTAGTGCAATCACAGCACAGGGGCACACACGAGCTCGTGTGCAGACAGATCAAGAGGACAAACTCTATTGGGCTTTCTTTATATTGCATGATGTCTTAAAGATGAAAAGCAGTTTGGTCTTTAAAGATACTCACTCTCTTCTTTTGGTTGCAGTCTGTCTCTCGAGGTGAAAAGGAGGAAAACTTATCCCTGGGAACAGGCTTCATACCAAGCTCCTCTCGAATTTTGCTAAAGAAGGGGAGGAAGAGCAAATGTTACAATGACCAGCTGGGAGAATCTTTATCTGCCAGGCCAATCCTTTCTAATCATGGGCAACCATGCAAGAAGTACCTAGCTGAAGGACTCAAGGCACACCTATTCACACGCCACCACTGCCTACAGACCACAACACCCCAAGCAAGAATCCCACATGTAGCAAGAGCCTCACAGCTATAAAATGTAAACAAGCATGCTGCCACAGGGAGTCTGCTCGCAGCCCCACCTGGCATGACAGATTCCCATGCCCGACGCTAGCTGGGACTGCAGACCATGCAACGCTGCACTTGAACAACACGTGCCACAGCGCTGACATGTGCCAAAGCGTGTCGCAGAAGCAGAGCTAAGCAGGAACGGACTGGAGCTCATCCTTCAGAGAGGATCCATCTCTATCTGCACATGCAGCTTACATGCTTGAGAGTAAGTACCCACCTACAGAAGAGCCTGTTTTGCAGATACAGAACCAGACCCACAAGTGCTATTAACCTGCACAGCTGCACCACAGTAACTGGAACAACAAGAATTTGCACCAGCTGCAGGCCTGGCCCACGGAATATCAGGGCTGGCTGGCTGGGTCCTTTCATGCTACATGCAAGTTCAGCCCAGAAATCCTAACAGCTCACAAGCAAGCCCTCACTTTGTCTCCTCCAGACTGAAGTTCAGCAGTTCACTCTCGGTCTCTGTTGTGGATTCAGCAGCACTGGATTCAGTGGACTCAGGGCAGCCATTCTCTACATTCCTCCTTGCTGGTGGGGCCGTGATCTCCTCGCCATCAACCAGGGCCTGGGACAGTTCTTCCTCTGTCACAGCTGCAAAAGCCAAAACAAAAGCCTGCTGCAATGAACTCCAGCAGCCTAGGAATACAGCATCTGTAATGGGGCAGGTACTGCTGCTGCAGAGCCACACCACAAGGGTTTGGTCCAAAAAACATCCTTTGTACTGGCCTTTTGCTTTCATCCTCCTCCTGCAGTAAAACCCACACAGGAGAACGCTGGCAGCTGTCACCAGACTCCCAAAGTGGGAAAGATAACAGGGAGGGATGCAAACATGCTTTGCAATTTCTTGCCTCTAGAGAAGACTCCAAAAGCCACCAAATTACTGCTACCAGACGGAAAAGCTTCTCATTTTTTTACAACAGCAGATCCAATTACAGAATCTTTGTTTTGCCAAAGCAAAGGAGGGAGATCTAAAAAACCACTAATTAGTGGTACTGTCTCAGCTATAATGAAGTGCTCTCAGTCCCGCTAGTGTTAGCTTTGCAGGGAAGAGAAGGGAGAAAACAGCTTAGAAGTGGTGGATCTTGCAGAGGGGACGCCCAACCTCCAACACATCCTGACTCAAGGAAGAGTCAAAGGACGCCTTAAAGAGAGGAACCAACACATCACTGGTTTCCAGTTCACCCTGCCCATGGCTTGGAGCTGTTTGTTTACCTGCAAACACCCACCTTGGTTATCAAGCTTCTGCAGGCTGGGTAGGTTACGCAGCACCGTCATTCGGTAGCGGTGGGGGTCCGACCCACAGCAGGGATTTTCTGACAACCATAGGACCCTCAGCTGGGGTAGGTTTTTGAGGTAGAAGAGCTCATTTAGGCTTGCAATGTTGTTCTTCCTCAGATAGAGTTCACTCAGATTCTGGCACTGATTCAGTGGCTCGAGGTCCGAGATGCCATTCACACTGAAGAAAAGTCACAGGATCAGAGACCAGTGAGCCCATCCCCCCCTCGCTGTACCGTTCAGGTAAGAGCATAGCGCCTGTAGCACAGCAGCTTTCCAGCCCCCCTTCCTGAACAGCTTCACTGAGGAGCCTCGCCCCAGCACAGCATGGCATGGCGAGGCACATTCAGGGGCCTATGACTTAGAGCATTTCATCTTCTTAAACAGAAGAAAGAATCAAAAAAGCAGGCTCTCCTCTCTGCTGAAGATGACAAACAGCCTTTCCTTCCTCCAAACACCCATCACACTTGCACCCTTTTCTGTAGCAGTTCCTTAGACTCACTGAAGGAGACCCCATCAAGATTTCCAAGCTAAAAAGCTCAAATTTGCAGACAGCACTGGCTCCATGGGATCCCCAGGACTGGTGAAAAATGAGTGTGTTAGGGGGAGGCTTATGGAAATGAAGGGCTCTGCAAGATCCATGAAGCATTTCAACAAGCATTCTACAAACTGGCCGCATACAGAGGCCTAGAAGTTCCCCATCCAAACTATGGAATAGGATTTAGGGAGCAACAATCCTAAGAGGTTTTAACACTTCTTGAAACAGGGATTATTTTCTCGAGTAGCAAAGGGAAAGGTGCAGAGGAGCTAGCAGAAGAATAATCATTTCTGCATCTCTGCCGCTTGAGAAACCGGCATAAAGAGCCAGTCAGCTCAGACACACAACCACAGAAAGGTGGTAGGAAACCAAGGGCCAAGCCACAGCACCGTGAGAAAGGCGATTTCCCTGCCCCCTCCAAGGCCGGCAGCCTGACATTCACCTGAATGTGATCACCTCGATGTTGGGCAAATCCCGGCATATTGATATCTGGGCAGGAAGAGACAGAAACAAGCAAGTTGGCACTCCCAGAAAAAAAAGCATAAATAAAAGCAATTTAAATCACAAACAAGCAAGATAAAAGCAAGAACAGGAATTTAGGTTTGCTTCAGTCTAACCCAAGCTTAACACCACCAGAGAGATTTGCTGCCACAGTCAGTGCAGAGTCAGCAGCTCCTCTGCCCAGGAGTGGAAGCGCAGACACCAGCCGGCATCACGTCACTCTTCTGCTCCAGCAACTCTGCAGTCTCTGAGATGGTTTTCCAGCCACCATGCAAAAGAAGGGATCTCTCTTACCCCTGAGAGCCCTCTCCTACCGAGAGGGCACCATCCAAAGAGTGGAGGTAGGACTCGGGGTCCTGCTCTCTGTGCAGGGCCCCAGAGACTAATTTTCCAAGCGCTCTCTGGAAACAACATCGAACTCNGCTTTTTTTTTTTTTTTTTTTTTCCTGGTGTGAGAGATGCTAATCAATCCTGAAAAGCACTGCAGCTCGCTGGCAGTGGACCAGCCCAAACCCAGGCCTGCGCCTTCCTCAGCGCCCCGTCAACCCCGTCCCCTTCCCCGTTCCAGCTGCCGGCCCAGGCCAAGGCTTCTCTCCGGCACCACCGCAGGGGTACAGGCCGGGGCTCGACGGCGTCTGCCCCAACCGGGAGCCGCGGGACTCCTGCTCGCTGCCTCGTCCTGTCAGGATGGGAGAGGGCTGCCCGGTACTTACATCCGTCAGGCGGCTGCCCCTGCGGGAGGAGAGCAAGGGGGGG
>VYZV01002949.1:0-13148 GCA_013401275.1 Pandion haliaetus | reverse complement strand
GGTCGCTGCCAGCTGCCACCGCGGGGGCGGCTGGCTCCGCTCCCCCGTGCCTCCCGCAGCAGCGCTGGGAGTGCACGACACTTCAGCCCTCTCTGAGGTCGCAGCCGGGCTGCGGCGGTCTCGGCTGGTGCCGTGGTGCCACGTTCTCCGTCCCCCAGCCCTGTTAGGTAACGTCTCGGTAGGGAAGGAAAATGCCGAGCTGGTAGTAGTCTGAGCCTTTGTTGTACTCTCCAAAGCTGCATTGTAGTTTACTTTTCGTGAATTACTTTCTAATTTGAGCTCCGATTTGCTGCTCCTCGCGCTTGCTTGTAAGATATTAACTCCTGAATGTTCTTGATGTAGTTGCAGACTTGCATCCAGGTGGCTTGGTTTCTTAATTCAATTTAAATGCTATTGCAGTAGTCGAAGGGTTAAACCTCAAGCAGAACGTTCGCAGTGCTAGGGCAATATCCTTGCTTCGTGAAACCTGCAGTAAACGTTCTCTTAAACTGCATAGTTACTGCAAGGTGTTACCGTCTGGATGGAATTTTACTAATATCGCAGTAGATGACCTGCTAAGCTTCACGTTTGTAATGTACATTTGCAATACAGTTACCTATAGTTGTTTTTTCTTTAGTGAATCAGTCTTGTTTTCCATTGAGGTCTCTAATTTTTACTGCAACAGACAAATGCAGTGCAGTGGTCAATACTGTGTTTTATTTTTTTTCAGAATCAGTTTGTAAGTTTCTAACTTATTGCAGCATCAGAGGGAGTTGTGGAGGTGATAAGTAGTTTAAATTTTAAACCTTCGCTGGAGGTGGCAAAAAAAAAATTAAAGAGAAAGTCATAATTCTGAGCACAAAATTGCAGCATGTTGCAGTGTCTTTCTTCAAATATGGCCATGTCTTATTCAGATTCACTGTAAAGCTTTAGTAGTATGAGTATTTCTACTTCAAGGTAGGCTAGGTTAGAAAAATTTGGTCTCCAGGATGCTAAAAATGCTAGATGGAAATGAACACTGGAAGATATGTTGGTTAAAGAATAAACTCACTCGTGCCACCCCCAGTATTATCTTTTCATTAATGTCTTCATGTCACTCTTCAAACTGGTATATTTTTAGTGAGGGAGTATTGCTTCTGACTTGCTCAGGCTGGATTTCTGTGTGTTAGGTTTTTTTAAAAAGTTGATTTAATTGCTATTGTGCAAGTCGGACTGAAAATCAGTTTAAGATGGTAGCCTAACTTTATTCAAGTTTGCCGGCATAACCTGCATTGTATTTTCAATCAGAATGAGTGGAAATATTGAAACTTTTATAACAAAGTCTTTTTGAAACGTAATTGTGCAGGGTATGATAGGACAGCATTTGCTGTCCCACCTGCTTTTCTATTTTCTTTTCTATACTTTTATTAAAAAAATACATAAATCATGCGCAGGCAGTCTTCACCAAGGCTTAAAATGAGTTATGCCTGAACTTTTGTGAATTGTAAATAGGTAAGTTGTATGCAGTGTACGCGTTTGTAGAACTAAAAGATAAAATCGTAGACCTACAAGCCTGCTATTTCAGACTAGATCAGGGAGCGGCTTTTCTAATGCTATTGACAGTGTTATTTATGATATTTTTTGTTTACTTAAGGATTATGTTTTACTGAGTTAATAGCTTTCTCCTTTTTCAAGCTGGAAGTGCTAAAGTCTCTGCAGAGTGGAAATGGTGTTTGGATAAAAAATCTAGGATATGACTTTACAACTGTCTGTTAAGCTGTTCCAAGTCCATGCTGCCAACAAGAATTGTGCTCCTGAAAATGCGTTCTTGCTTGCTCCCTTGTACTAGTGTTTGTAGTCAGTCAAATCTGGGAATTAAATCAGCTGAAATTTTTTTCTGATTCTGTTTCCAGCTGCATTGGTTTGCAGGCTTGACTTGATTGAGTCCGTCCCCAGTGCTGACATTAGAAGAAGAAATACCAGGTGCTTTCACAAGTAATGGGACTTGCTATTTCAGCAGCAATACAAGCTTAAACTGGTTTATGTCACAGTTTAAAACGGAAAAAAAAAATCCCCAGTTTAATTCTCTTTTACAGTTTATACTCCGTAGTGGGATTAAACTCTGGAAACTTTTTTTAACTGAAGAGACTAAATTATTAAATGCTACCAATACTTCAAATACTGTCAATATGCTGTAATAATTGCCATGTTTTTGCAAGTCACTTTTATTTTGTTTTCATTCATTGAAATTGTGCTCACTGAGGCACATGTGATTCAGGCATGGAAGGGTTGGAAAGAAGACTAGTTAGAGGAAAAAGTAGTGAGTCTTGTCCTGTCAATTAGTTAATACTGATAGTGATTATTTGGTATGTGTCTGATCAGAAACTGTTTAATATGATAGTCAGGTATTTTGTTCTTAATCAGTAATTTGAATGGTATAAATGTTCAATTTGTAGATCTCTTACAAGGTACTTAACACATATATTTTCAAAAATGCTGATTTTACTACTAAGTTGTGGAAGAAGGTGTAAGAAAGCAGTTTCAAAAGCTTAGAAACAATCTGGTAGCTTGGTGCCACCAAAACGATAGGTCATTTTCTGTGTTCCACCTTCATCAGCTGGCATGTGATCTGACTTCTTGGCGGGCTGATCCAGTACCCTAAACTGTCAGATAATCGTTTGCTTTTTGCTGATGGATTAATTTTTTGCCAGCTCAGTGCACTGAATGAGCCCACAGGGTCAGCATGACTGGTGGAGGTGGTGGGAGGAAGCTGGGCTTCTGTGCTCATGGTCTGTTAGCTTGATTTTTTTCAAAACACATCCTTGCCTTTTTTTGGTGGAGTTTGGAAACTGTTGTGGAAAGGGGTGGTTCTGCTTTCCCACTGAAATTCCCGTGTTATTTTTCTGCTGGATCAATTGCTAAATTCAGCAGTAGAGAGGTTGAAGGAATGTGAAGATAGCACAATTGCACCTTGAATAAATCTGACTGCAGATTTGCTAATGTGTAATGTGAAGCTGCATCTTTCCTTGGGAAAACAAGTGGAAATACCTAAAGTTTATAGGGATTTAGAATTTTAAAAATAGTAATAATATTATTTGCCTGTATCTTACATTATTAAGTAACTGAAATCGGTAACTTGTATTCCTGCGAGGAAAAACTGGATCTCAGAAGTGCAAAGAACACATGGTCCTCACTTACATTACCTCGCAGCCGCTTCTGTCCATGGAAACCTTTTCTACTTACTGCCCCAAAATAATCCTGTTGTTGTGACATTCCCTGCTTATAGAGTAGATGACCGTACTGCAACTTTATGAATGTGCTTAGAGGTGTTAAAAGTATCATCCCTATAGTATTACTGTATTATTATTGGTTTTAATATGCTTAAAGTATGGAAAGAATAATTTGGAAACCACAAGCCTGGACTTAAGGGCTTCCACCTGAATTCCCGTAATGTCTGATGAAGGGGAAGAACTGTTGGTAAAGATGAAGGGATCTGGTAGTTTTTAAGATCCACACTTCACAAGCTCAAGGTTAGAAAAAAAATCGTTTAATAGTGAACGCCAGTCTTAATCTGCTTACCAGTAGTGTTTGAATACAGGTAGGATAAAGAAGGTTGTTTCTTCTTCCTTCTTCTGCACGTCGTGACAGGAGCCTATATTGGCATTTTAAAAAGCTTAAAATTCACAAAGTGAAAGAGCAAAAAGTAGAAAAGAAAATTAAGAACAACAAAACTAGATAGTAGAAACTGCAATTTAAGTGAGCTGTGGGAGCGGCCTGTGTGAACCCTCAATGGGTGTCAGTATAATGGGGAGTAAACTAAGCTTGGAGTGCTGCAGGCTCCTGGTGCTTGAAATTTTGGGTGGGGAGGATTTCCTGGGGCTTGGGTTGGGGAGGGTAACAGTTTTGAATTTTAGGTGGTATTACTGGTTTTAGTACTATCTGGAGCAGGCAAGGTGCAATGAATTCCTTTGAGGCTGGAAGTAATAAAGTGGCATAATCCTGTAACGTGTAGATTGAAGATAAAGGCTTTGAAGAAGGATGATCTAGAAACAAAATGTGGATGTTTAAATACTGGAAAATGTTGTAAAGTCCAAAGAGCTTGGTTGAAAATAAGCCAGCTGTTTCATTTTCTGATTTAGATATGCAGGTGTCTTAAGGTTTTTTTTCCTTCTAAGTTTCTTCTCACATCCTAGGTGTCCAGTTTCCACATCAGTCTTAACGTAATATACCAAAGATCGTCCAAAAAAATGTATCAAATAGGTGAGGACTTCAGTCATTTCCTTATGCTAATACCATTTCTCTACTGATTTCCTGAAAGCTTATTGACTTCTAAAAACGGATATGGGGTATTTTTATGGGCAAGATCCTTCCTGCTGCTTCCCTCCCATTGTGCATTTCTTGTCCTTTTCAGTATTAGACCACCTGTATTTAGACGTGGTGGCTCCTGTCTAGCCTGAATCTGTCAAGAGAGTTATGTTTTGTGAACAGAAGTACTTTTCCTCAAATCAAGAACAGCCTTAGTTTTGGTTTTTAGCCCTTCTTCAATCTTGCTTTGTCTAACCCTTTTTAAAAGAGTTGAAAGGCTTCTTATGGCTAAATTAATACATTAACTCAGAACTCATCTCCATGGATTGTTTTCTTTTGAAGGTAGTAATGGGTTTATGTTAAATTTGTTATTTGTAACTTAAATTAGTTCTCAACATTTGCACTGCCCTTTGCAGTTAGTATATGAGGTGGCTATAGTTCAGAACACCTCTTTAAACATTTTGGCAGAGAAGAATATGGCCTTGACCAACTTTGTGTTATTTCTGTTGCTCTTGGTATCAATTGAAAATCTGCTTTGTCCTGCAAGTGGTGTCCCATTCCCCAGTATTGTATGGTAGGCAATTGTAAATAGCTAAACTTTGTTTGAAGTTGTATGGAAGTGGTTTAAGCATGATTAAATTTTGGGTTAGCAAATTAATTTCTGAATGCTTAGTACAGAATGCCCATTAAGTTGAATGTTCATGTTTAATAGATGTTACAAAGATACAAGCAATTTTTGAGAAAAATCTGTTACTCCAGTGCAATTAGTGAGCATTCTTGAACAGAATTGACACAATTTAAATTGTTTTTAGGAAAAAATAGAATTCTGCTGCTGAATTTTAAATTTTCTCTAATCTTGAAATAGATACCTTCTAGTGTGTTCAAACCAAGTGTTTTAAGCCATGTGACTGAAGCTACGCATTATACTGATTAAAAATACATATATCTATATAAAAGTTGAAAATGCTGATTAGGTTATGTCATTACCAAACAAGATTTCAAGTAAATAATAGAGTAGATGGGATATTGTTACAGAACAGCGTTTGAGTGTGTTGCATAGAATTGCATTTTCGGTCGGTGGAAAATTATTAATTTTTTGGGGATTGTGAAGTCTGCATATGTAATCACACTTGTGCAGGCAGAGTAGGATGAGTGTGCTCATACACCTTCAAGCTAGGCCTTCAAAACTGCAAGAATGTCCCAAAAAGTAAAATAATTGTAAGTCATTGAAAGACCAACTGTGTTGTGCTTTTTGCATTCAAAAAGCACATCAGTTAGTCATCTCTGGCTGCAGTAGGGACCTTACTTAAGTCACTTCTTGTTGATTTTGTCAAAGTATGTGGCTGACAGTGCAAAGTATTTTGAGTTTCCTAATGCTAGAATTCATTAGTAGGTATTCAGTTGATCCATTGTGCATTTGCTATTAAATACAGGCATAAATAGTGAATTCAGTTACTTAGTACTAAGTTAAACTGAATTGACTGAATCTGTTTATAAAATAGTAGGGCTTTTGGTAGATTCAGTTCTTGAACTGCATATATAGTAAAAGTCCACAAAACATTTTTTTTTTTCTAGTTTCAGTTTTGGCACTAGATTTTATCCTGGAGTTTTTAAATATTCTTCATCCTGTTCTTTTTCTATTAAGGTTAATGTTGAAGAAGGAAAATGCGGAAGTCGCCATTTGACAAGTTTTATAAATGAGAATTATTTGAAGCTCAGGAATAAGTGAAGCTGAAATTTGAAAAAAAAGAAAGTGAATGCATGCTAATTATCAGACCAGAAGTCCCACTTGTAGAATATTGAGCAATTTGTGTGAAGTGGGGAAGATGAAAGAAGTCAGAATTTGAAACGGAAGAATGAAGAAAAGGAATAAAAATGAAGTTAAGATAAGAAGTAATCTGGAATCTGAAAGCACTACGCTAAGTAATTACTAGTCTGTTTATGTGTCCCTGTATATTTTGCTAAACATGCATGCATTATCTGTTTAACAGCAAAAGTATATGCAGGGTAAAGAAGTGTCTACCAGGGAAAAAAAAAAAAAAAAAAAACCAACTTAAAAATCTAGGCAGTTCTAATGCCAACTGCCCGGACACATAGATATGAATTTTTTACCATTTATTTCACTGGAGCTTGTTTACAGACCTTAGGTAAACGAGAAATTGTGTACAAATTAGGCTTTCAATATCTGCGTGCAGGAATCCCGTTCTGCTTCCAGAAGCGGAAGTGCTCATGGGTCTGGCAAGTCGGGGAGGCACACCCCTGCAAGATCTCGATCTAAGGAGGATTCCAGGCGTTCCAGGTCAAAATCTAGATCCAGGTCTGAATCCAGGTGAGTTTTACTTCTTTTACCTCTTCCTCCTCTTCGTAGGTCAGATGATTATATCAGAGGTGAACTGAAATCCAGTGTAGCCCAATTAAGTTAGACCTTTTTGTAAGAAGTAGTCGGCTATGTAGGCTTGTATCTCTGCTGGTACAGTTTGGAAGCGGTCTGCCTTTTAAGTCTTAGACTAGTGGCCAGTTTCTGAGTGTGAAGCATAAGGAACTCTAGATCTTAGTTTTTCTGTGCATTAAAAGAAATAAATACATCAGCAGATTTTTCCATTTTACGTCACATGAATGTATTACATTTTCTCACTGGTAGCAATGGTGTTTCTGGAATAGTTAACAGTATATTCCCTGAAAAAGAAACAGTAGAGATAAATGTGAATTTCAACAGACATCTGTGACCTTTTAAATATAGATTAATTTAACTTGAAAATTTACAGGCTGGAAAGCTTTAAAGATTAGACAGCTTTCCAAGCTCAAAAAAAGTTCTGGAGAAAGTAGTTTGCTTGTTGTATTTGTTACGTGGCAACATGAATGTACACTATGAAAATGCCTTTTGCATTGTATTACCTATGTATCCTTATACTCATCTGCTAAATAAGCTGTGCGCAGTGACAGAATTCCTCTTGAAACTGTTAACAGACATAACTAAGACATAAAATATGCTGATAGTCAAGATACAAAACTATGAACGTCACTGCTAGCCACTTTACATAGGGTTTACCAGGTGTGTCACGTAAGAGGTACATATTTAATAAAGAATGAATAGAAAGGCAAAACCTGTACATGGGTGAATGATGTTATTTTCTAAAGAGTCTAGATAATTGAGTGCTAACTACAGAAATGAATGTGTTGGTAGTTTCTTTACTCATTCGTAAGCATTTGGGTTAAAAAAACCTTAGGTTTCAGCAGTGAGGTTTCCAGTTGAGCTGTTCACAATATACTTTTTATGTATGTAAGCAATAAATTAGGCTTGCCAAAGCCTGGGGGGTCAGGCAGGAGGAAGGATGACAGCACTGGAAGACACTGTGCTATTAGCAATCACCCAGGATGGAAAATACTATCAAATACTGTATTTAGATCTCCTTGCAACATCAAAGTGATTGGTTTGAAAGGCTTTTGTGAGAAGGAAAATACATGGGAAATTTTGACAGCAGAGGAGCGGGCTTGTCTCTTCTGTGTACTTAAGGCATAGTCACAAGTGTCAAATCTTGCACTTGGCAATCCCTGTAGTGCAAAAGCAAGTATGTAAAATTAAATTAATAAATACTTGGTAGAGTAATATCACTTTATATGGTATGAAATTGGTGACCTCTGGAATTGCTAGCAGTGAGAGATTCATAGGACAGCTCAGGAAGGGTCCAGTCCAAAATCCCGCTCAAGGCAGAGTCAGCTCTGCGCTCAGGCCATGTTCCCAGGGCTTTATCCAGTTGGGTTTTGAAAACCTCAGAAGATGGAAACAGTACACCAGCTTTGGGGAACCTTTTAATTTTAAAATAACAAGCAAGTCAGGACCCAGCCCAGCATGTCCTCCTGCACATTAATCCATAACCCCTAGGGATTCCATACTCTTGTACCATGTTTCTCGCTTGCAGAATAACTGTAATACTGTGTAAGAATGCAGTCACAAATTGCATAAAACGCTGGAAGAAGCAACTACAAGGTCTAGAATTTGAGAAACCTGGCAAATTGTTCACTATTTCAAGAAATCACCCTTCAAATAATAGCCTGGCAAGTGACTTTTTGATAACAAAAGTAGAAGCTTATGACTCCAATGGCTTCCTGAGCATTTAACAGCTGTCTTGAAAATGCCTATGGCTGGAAATACTGGAAGTATATTACAGAGTTAGAGCTGTTCATTAGCAGATCTTTGGCATAATTGTGTCAAGGCACATATTTAGAACCAACATACTTACATCTGTTTTCAGTGCCGTCATACGTTTGGATGTGATCATGAGCAGGTCTTCTAACTCTGGCTCTCACCAGAGAAATAACATTGTGAGACCTTTCATATTTCTTGGCCGTTTCTGTTGCAAATGTATTTTTGAGTTACCAGCTTTTATAAATTAAACTTTGGTTTGGGAACAAATCTGTGTCTTGGCGTATTTATCAGTTGGGGTGTGGATATACTTCATTTAAGAATCTGCTTTTATTGAAGTTTTCATCAGCAGCATAGCAAGCTTGTTATCTTTGGCTGACTCTGAAGTCTAAACAATTCTTAACAAAGGAATTGGATTTTCAGCTGTGGTGACTTCTCAGCAAAGGAGAATGGCAGTATGACATTTAAGGCAGCAATATAAGCAGTGCCTATTTAAAATAAGCCTTGTTCTCTCACATAATGGATTGCCTGGTTTAGAAGTGTCCTGTTCATGTTTAGTGTAATGCTTGCATTCTGGTACCATCAGTTCTGTGTTTGCCTTCAGTTTTTCTCTATGTCAGTGGTTGAAATGTGGCTGTATGCATGTGTTGAACTTTTTTTTACTATTATTATTACTTCTGTCTCTCTTTACTGTCTTCCCCACCTCAGGGAAGTTTTTTGGTTGGGTTTTTTTGGTTTTTTTTTTACTTTCTGTTGCCAAAAATAATATATTCTTTCTATATACATAGTTAGAAGTATCATAGTGGAACATGCCGAAGTAATTTCTCCTGGACACATATACATGTTTCAAGTTGAGGGGGACAGAACTTAGCTGGCTTCNCTCAAAGGAGTCTAGATTAAAATGATTTCTGAATGTTGAAATTAGTTCTGCAATTTTCTTTCTGTTTTTTTTTTTTTTATTTTGTTTTTTTTTTTGTTAAGGAGGCCTGTAAAGTACGGAGTGTATATCATGTGGTTTGGCTGTCTGGTGACACTAGTGAGAAATCCTGACTGTGGAAGCAGCTGTTAAATGCTCAGGAGTAAAAATGGGTTCAGGTTAAGAGCTCTATTCATGCCAGCCTAGTGGTGGTGTTACTGTGAAACACAGTTGTGCAATGATGGTAGCTTATGGTCTTGGTCAGTACTTACTACCTTGGCTTCCACAAACTAGAGGAAGGACTTTAAGACCCAAACGAGTCAGAAGATTAACAATTTATGACTAAGAGCCTTTGAATACTAAACTGTTTATTGCACTTCTTAGCCTTGCAGCAATTTTCTTTGTAGTTGTGTGGAATGCAGATTATTCAGTGACAGCCATCAGCAGGCCAAGCTCAGGTGTAATATTCTAGTTTAAGTGCCTGTCCAGCTTTTCAACTAAGGCTGTCTGTACTGGGAGGGCTTAGGGTTTAGTAGAAGGAACTGAAGTGTTTCAGAACCTCATCTCCACAGACCTAGTGCTGTCAGAAAACATTTCTGGAACTGTTCTGAGGAGGCCTGGGCTGGAATTAGTGAGCAGTTGCACCTTTGCCTAAACACACTTGAAGTGTGAACCTGTAAACATTGATGAACAACTAATGTTGAATGACTGTTGAAATACCAGAAGATAAATAAGCCTACTACAGCTTAATTTCTTCAATTGTGTTTTCAGGGGCATCTGCCAGACTTCTGTGCTTATAATTATGCACTGTGGAAAAAAGTGTATTTGCATTTTAGTGTCACTGAAAGCAGTGCTTTCTAGCACTGCTATTCTGAGTGCTAGAATAAGCAGAGGTGTGCACCTCTGCAATCGTGTGTGCTTTATGTTGTCATGTTTACTCCTCTTCCCTTTTTCTGTTCTTTAAAAGAAAGCCACCCCAGCTATTTCTACTTAAATGCTACTGTAAATGCTGTGAATATTCTAAGCATATACTGTGTCAAACCAGGATAGCCTTGTTAGAGAAAGTTAAAAGCTATTGGGGGATTAAAAGCTAACTGAAATGGAAGTTGAGGTTCCTGTTCTGCAATAGAAATGCTCTGAGAGCATCTACAGTAATCTAATTTTAAAGATTTAGCACACAATCCTTGAGAATAGTGACTAAATTGATTACAGCTGAATCATGTGGTACTGCAGGTTTTTAGAAGATGGTTATTTGGGCTTTTTGTGAATATCTGGTGTATTTTTGAAGGGTGAAAAAACCAAACAAACCCAACACTGTACCTTTTTCTTTTTTTCCTCAGATCTAGATCAAGGAGGAGTTCCCGTAGACACTACACAAGATCACGCTCTCGTTCCCGCTCCCATAGGAGATCCAGAAGTAGGTCTTACAGTCGGGATTATCGGCGACGACACAGTCACAGCCATTCACCCATGTCTACTCGCAGACGTCATATTGGAAACAGGGTACGTCTGTTACAGAAGTAGATGACTCATACATAGTCCTGAATACATCCTGAAATCACTGAATTAATTAATTGGGGTTTTCCAGAAAAACATTCTGCTTCCCGCTCAGGTCTATTTAGAAGACGATGGTGAGGTTAATTGCCATTTGGCTTTTGATAAACCATGGCTCTCCTTAAGTTTGCTTAGAATTGTGTCTCGGTTTTTAACAGATGCTTTTAGAAGTGCTACCAGTGCAGGCTGTTGTCAGTATATCTGCAGTAACAACTGAGTGAATGTATGCAGCAAAGGATGTGGGTAGAATCAAGAGACAGAAACATTTGTGTTTTTCTTGATTAGAAAGCTTGGGAAAACAAAATATTTCATTAAAAGCTATTTTGATGGTGTCTCTATTAAATGAGTATGCAAACCAGCTTGCTTTTAGCCACTTTACAGGCTCAGGTGGCTGAGCGTGGTGTGGTTTGTGCTGAAGTAGGGAGAAAAAAAAAAGAGATAACTAACACAAATGAAGATGTGATCCAGGCCTCTCTCTGTGTATGTGTGTCTCCACATTCAACAGTAATCAGCTAGCCTTTGGAGGGAAAACTTTTAAATATAGTACCTATTATGAGCTGTAACTGTAGTTTGTACAGTACCCTGAGAAATGCAGAGTATTTTTGTGAAAGGAGGCTTGTATGTAGGTTTGGTTGTAATAGTGTCTATTAGCAAGTTAACCCAACCTGAATCTCAGCAGTATGTTTTTTGTTGTTGTGACTGTCAGAGCTTCAAGACAAAACAACTTGTGAAATACCTTGTATTGCAAATACAAGCAACTTTATTCTAATATCCATCTGTCCCTTCCTTTAGGCAAATCCTGACCCAAACTGTTGTCTTGGCGTGTTTGGATTGAGTCTGTATACCACAGAAAGAGATCTGAGAGAAGTTTTCTCCAAGTATGGTCCAATTGCTGATGTTTCCATTGTGTATGATCAGCAGTCTCGGCGTTCCAGAGGATTTGCATTTGTGTACTTCGAAAACGTTGAGGATGCTAAGGAAGTAGGTTGGGGTATAGAATGTATGGCATGTTTGCTGTGTTCTCAGTTGTTGGGATGTCTGTTCTCTAACAGGATGTAGCCTGGGGAAGTTTGGGGCCTAAAAAATATTTGGCACCTCACAATAAATGTCAGAGTCTTAGTTCAAAAGGTACCTACTGTGTACCAGAGGAGAGAGTGGAGAGGCATGAATGCTGGTCCCTGTGCAGGCTGAGCTGTTGTGTAATTCACAAAAGCAATCTTCAGGCTAGCCATAGTGCAAACTACGCCAACAGGGAAAAGAAAATGGAACAGAGGCTCTCTGTTTTAATTACGAGATGACAGTTCCTTCCTAGCTCTGCATGTGATCTTGTATTTACTGACAGGTGTGTTCAGAGTGGACCAGCCAGCCATTTCAGAGCACTCTCTAGGAGTGCTGACATGCATTCTGCTGACTTCTAGTGCTTCAGTCTGAAAAGGGTGTGGGAGGGGGGAATCTTTTCTGAAAATAAAGGGCCAGGCTGTACGTGGCTTCCTGGTGCCTGAAAATGTCCATGGGGAACCCTAAGGGATTCAGTAAATTGAAGCAATGTCAATACCGTCAAATTGCAGGATTTGTGCTTACAAGTTCTACAGAACGAACAGGGAATTCTATACTTGCCAGGTATAGAATTCTACACTCAGGCCAACCCTTGGAGAGCAGCGTGCTTATGGGCTGTAACTAGGCTTATATTCTGCATAAATTCTACTACTTGAAGTCTCTAGTGTCGTGTTTTCCAAATTTGGCATGAAGGCTTCCATGTTAGGTTGGAGCTTTGGATGTAGGTCCTGCTACTTGGCAGAAAAAAACCCAATTATTTTGGGTTTTTTACTTCATATTTGCTTATGACTCGGATATTACTATATTCAAGGTTATGGTAGGTTTTGAGGATGTATTGGAGGAGAAAAACCTTAACATACAGTCCTTTTTTGTTAACTTCTAAATGCTTTGCTTCATGTTGTGTGTTGGAGTAGTTAAATGTTCAAAGGTTCTTCTTAATCATGTTAGAAACAGAGGTGCTGATACAATTGTTAAATCGTGTTCCTTTCAGGCTTTTTATGCAACATAAGTCATGTTTAAAGTGGTTACCAAAGCTTATATCCAGCTGGCTTAGAATGTCTTACAGTTTATGTTTGGTGTTACGTATAAGGCGCAAGTGAAACTTCGACATGCCTCCTAACTGAGCCATTTTAGGACTTCTCTTAATACTTGAAGTGGTGGTTAGAAACTTGTGTTGGTAATGCAGTTCATACCTGCAGCTAATTGTATTTTATC
>VYZV01002947.1:0-48556 GCA_013401275.1 Pandion haliaetus | reverse complement strand
CCCCCCGCCCCCAATCCTACACAGCAGAACTGCTGTGTAACCACCCCCCAGCCCATTCAAGCAGTTGGTGCTTGCTAACGTAGTGCACGTCACTGAAAAATGAGGTTGGAGCACTAAGGTCAGGGGGTCTGCCGGGGAGGAGAGCCGGTGCAGCCCCCCGAGAGGGCTGGCAGCTGGTGGCAGGAAAGGCCTCGTGCTGGGAGCACAGCTGGCCCCATCCCCTCCCACCCCCAGATGCTCTCCACTCTTCACACAGCTGAGTTGTGAGAAGAACAAACAAAATTAGCAGATGTTTCTTTCCAAGCAGGCTGAATCCCAAGCCAGCTGTGCACTTCCCAAAGGACAAGGACCCCTCAGAAACGGAGAAACTGCCAAAACGATGGGGTGTTTTCACATAAGCACCCTTCAGCAGAGGGAACAGGCTTCCTCCCCCAACTCACAGCCTGGGAAACACGTTGTCTCTGTCTCTCTCAAGTTTACTAGTTGAGGCCGCTGCAAACAACACACCTGACTGAAGAAGTGCAAAATCAAGAAGCATCGCTCCCTTGTCTCCAGCTGAAGAAAGTGCTTGGCCAGGGCAGCTTTAAATTCACGGGAAATGTACCTTTTCCATTAATTCCTGAGTGCAGGAAACTCATTTGTTCTTTAGAAGAAGCCCTGACAGCAGCCTTCCAGCTTCTCAGGCCTCCACCTCCGATCCTGATGAGTCTTTTTAATTGTTATGCCAGAAGAAATCTAATCAAACTCCTTTACATAATGCTCCAGAGAAGCAGCACCCTCCTCTCCCTGCAGGGCCGACGATGTGGCTGAAAGCCAGCTACAGAAGTTGAGTGCAGTGGCTTTTAGGCAGCTAACACAGAGCAAAGTCATTTGGTCTAATGCTTATCCCCTTGATGGGGATTCTTCAGAGCGGAGGATAAGACAAGACTGCTAGGACACACATGGGCAGGAATATTTTGTGTTACATCCAGGCACTGTTGCTCACGCAGGCGGGGGAGCCCCCACAGCAGCAGTATGGTGGGGTGGGCAGCAGGGCAGGGCATGCTGCAAGGTGGAACAGCACAGCTATCAACTAATGAGCCATTCTGTGAGCAGCAGAACTAATCAATAGGGAGGATGTTGTCCGGGCATTCAATTCCCTGGGGTCTCATAAGATACAAGTCCTGTCAAAGGTTTACCTCCAGCTGGAGCATTCAGAACGGCTGTCCCATGTGGATTCTCTGGTGCCTAGCAAGGGTCAAGAATATTTCCTTTCCAAAGGCATAAATGGAATCCCCCTCCTCTACCTACTTCCACATTCATGAACCCTGTAGTATCTCAGTATCTTTGAGGCCTCAGACCCCTTTCTGATGGAAATCAGCAAGTGGGCTCCAAGGCAGTTATGGCAGAAGCACACACTCACGTGCACTGACATGCTCCGTTTCCTTTGGAAATCAGCTTAAAAATCAATCACACCCTGGCAGAGCTCCACTGCTAAGAGAACTACACAAATTTGTTCCAACTCCACCCCAGGTCTCCAGAAAGCAATGGCACAGTGTGACTTTGAAAATATGCATCAAGTGGAGGCTTCCGAATAAAGATTGCTCCCTTGAGCCCAGCCAGGTTGGGAGAGCAGCTGCACGAACGACGGGCAGAAGGCAATGTGGCAACTCTCCATCCACGGGGCTAATTTAGGTGATGGTCAGAAATGGTGCTCAAGTTACTGCTACCATTCAGCCCAAGCAGTACCTGGCCACAGGGCCACCTCTAGTCCAGCGTGGCATTTTCTTTGCACTGCAGTGTACTTGGAGACTGCGCAAGGCGGCAGCTCCACCTGTGATTGCCTGCCAGGTATCCTGCTAGAAAGGCCCTGGCAAGGCAGAGACAGAAACTCAGCTATGCTCGCAGGCTGAGGCTTAACACAGCAACAGCTTCCCATCAAATTCTGGGAGATCATCTTCCATCCCAGCTTGAATCCTTCCTACTCAATGCTGCCAGAGAACACTGAGGTGGAGCCGGGTCTCTAGCATCTCATTTTGGAGATGACTGCCCTCAAGAGCACTTTCTCTATGGTTTTGTGCAGACTAATGATCTTTACTGACATTACTAGCCAGGCAAAGCAGCCCCTGGGCAAGTTATCATCCAAACCCACAAATTCCCCAAAGCACCGTTAGACTCTGCCAGAGATTCTGCCACATTTCAGGGACCTCAAGGACCGCAGGAGGGAGAGGGAGCTCCTTGGCCTGAAAAGCATTTTCAGGAGGAACATGGCCTCCCCAGGCACCAGGAGCACAGGGACCTGCCTAAAACAGGCCCTCTTCCCTGGCAGTGCAAAACAGCTTCTCTAGCAGACAAAGCAAAACATGGAGTTGCTCAGAAGGGCAATGCTGGGGCTGGAGAGCACAAGGGGAGAAGAGAAATAAATGATAGGGACAGGTGTCAGCAAGGCCAGATAGAGGAAGAGAAGCTTTGAATAGTTGGTGTTTAGTTCCTGTAGTCAATGGTTTCTGAGCCTGCAGACACAGAGAGGCTGGGTAGAAAGCAACAATCCTAGACATCCCAGGTCTCATGCACCTTTGGAGGCAGCAGGGACCAAGTAGTTAGGAAGGTCTGGAAATTCCTCTAGGTATAGCAATGGCTATCTTCTGCAAGAGATCATCTACCCCAAGAACAAGGAATTCACAGGCGGGGCAAGTGAAGCGTACAGGGAGTAGGAAGGTTATGGCTGTCAGTGAGCACCGCTGCAAGGCTAAGGGCAGCCAAGCTAATGGATGGAGGGAACAGAAAGCAACAAGCCCAGACAAGCACCAGAAGGAAGATCCTGCCTAGACCCAATACAGAGAGGACAGGAGCAAACAGAAAAAGAACAAAAGAGAGATTTGGCACCTGCCCAAACATCATCCAATTAAGCCTGCGGCAGTCAGGTGAGCAAGGAAACAGTAGGCACTGGCAGGTGTCCGAATCTGAAGGAATGCTACACGGAGGAGCTAATTCCATCCTCTCACTGGCAGGGACTGGCAGAGATGTACAGACAGGGCAGGCAGAGGATGGGGAAGCTGTCAACAGATGAGACCGGGCTCCTGCCACTGAACTCTGGGTATTCATAACTCAGCACCACAGTGGCACTGTCCTTCCAAGCATGTCTGTGCACTCTGCAGAGAGCACAGGAGCACCCCTCTGCTTGCCTCCCCCAGGGAAGCGGCCACAGGCAGCAAGGCCTGGCTTGTCCCCTGGGCACATGAGCAGACGTGTGCATGGATCTCTGATGTGGGCATGCAAGTCCTGATCCATACGCATGTCTGTAGCATGTGCTGAGAGCAGGCATGCAGTGATGGCAGGCTAAGTGTTAAACGATAGCTCAGGGGGTCCCATCACACTGGGGCCTTTGATCACCTGCGCCTTCTCCTATCCCACTCACTCCCCTCTTGCGGGTTCCCCCCTCTGCATCATGCGGGCCAGAAGCAGCAGCCAGCCCTCACACGGATGCTCCCCAGCCACCAGTACCTGTTACTCTGAGCCGCGCTCAGTCTCTTTGCTCTCTTCTCCAGCCAGTCCTCAATGGTGCCAGGTGGGACATCTGCTCCCTCCTGCCGCAGCTCCTTCGATCTCTGTTCCCCTGGTTGAGAGAGAGAGAGGGCTATCAGACTCTCACACTGCAGTCCTTTCACTCCATTAAACCCGCTGCCCATTACCCTCCATAGTTTCTTATGGTGGAGAGTTTGCAATTTGCTTGTGGCGGCCCCTCCTCTTCCTCCACTGTCCACCTGCCATCTGACGCTTGGCCTCCTCCCTGGTGACAGCTCCAGCCAGCCAGAGCCGAGAACAAGAACCAAGCCAGCGAACACAGTGGCAGTTTGGGCACTTAACTGAGGGGAGTCTGACATCTCCCCCCAGGGTAGATCGTCCTTGTCCTCGCCTGAAACAGCCTCTGCTGGCCCTAAGCCATTTCCAAAGATGTGTCCCTCCAACTGGCAGGGGGGACTTTGCCACCTCTGCCCAGTTAGGTGGGAGTGACAGGGATGTCTGTCCGGATCGATGAAGACTTGGCAGGCTGCGAGAGTCTGAAAGGTTCAGAGTGTGCATACAACCAGGAGACGGCATTTCAGAGATGCTGTCAGGTCTGTTCAGGGCGCATGCTGTGTGATGCATCCCTAGCCCCTGCAGAGACAGGGCAGGAGACTGTCACCCAGCCCTGCTCAGCCTAGGTGCAAGATTAGAGCAGACCACAGAGAAGGGAGGGAGGGAGGGGAACAAGTTCCTGCATTTTCTCATGCAAGTTAGGAACAAGCAAGGCGGTGCCAGTTAGGAAACCTCTGCTGTCTACCAAGAGACAGGGCAGCCTGAGGTCCTTTCAGGCTTTCAACCCCTCTGTCACCCTGGGGGGGTTGCGTGGGGCAGATGCCTGCAGGCACCCTGTCCTGCAGCTCTGTCCTCTCCAGGTAGAAGGGCACAGAGCCAGCAGGACAGCCCAGCACTCACCAGTCCCTCCCACTGGGCAGAAATCTGCAGCTGCCCAGTTAGCAAAGCTCCCTGGTCCCCACTCGGCACCAGTGACAAAGCAGGAAGGAATGCTAGTGGAGAACAGGGTCTAGCACAAGTCCTTGGCACAAACGACACAGTCATACTCCTGACAGCACCTCAGGCAGAGCGGGCTGAGAGGATGCTCAGAGTTATTAGATCTCCAGTCTCGTGGAAAGTTCCCACCTAACAGAAAAGGGAATGTGATACTCTGAAAAACAAACACTGATACTAATAAAAAGGAAGCTGAGGCAGCTGCATGTCATTCCCCTTTGCCTCGCTCAAACCCTCTAGGGACAAGTGCTCTGGGGGAACCCTGATCCCATTTAGAGATCAACCCGTCAGTGGTCCCACCCCAGCGGCAGCCACCTGCAGCCGTGCCCACCAGGAGCCTGCTCCACACCTACCCGCCATATGTCACACATTTAAGGAAAATATTATACGTTTCCAGACAGGGTGTGAAATTAATATTGCTTGGGCAGAGTGAAGGATCACTTCATCCTAGTGGTGGCAACCAATTATTCATCTGCCTGTTGAATATTAATAAGGATGGCAGAAATGTGCTACACAATGAGCAGCCGGAGATGGATAATTTGTCATCCAGCCTTTTCATCTGCTGCTGCTGGGAGGGGTGGCGATGTACTCACTGCCACCACAAAGACAGCCTGCTGCGTTCCTGATGTCGAGGTGCTGCTCTGCAACCCAGCGATAAGGATACGGTTGGAGACAGGACTGTTCAAATCTCCTACAGTTATTCTGAAGGAGCAAAGCCCCAGCAGAGCTATTTGGGGTCAACCCAACAGCCTGGCCAGCTGAGGGCACTGGGGAGGCAAGAAGCTCAGTCTGGTGAGCTAGGCACTGCTTTAGACTCGGGATATCTGAATTCAGCTCCCAGGTTAGACTTCCCTGGCAACCTAGACCACAGCCACCTTATTTCCCTTTGTTCCAGGTTCCTCCACCTGTTGAGTGCCTGGGCACACCCCACCTCAGCAAGGGGACAAGCAGTGGTTGTGAGAGGCTTCAATGAGGCAGGGAAGAAAATCAGAGAGAAACCTCTCCCACCTCTACCTGCCACCAAGGTTTCCTTTTCATCCCACTCCAAGCCGCAACACAGAACAGACCAAAAACTGCCAAAGCCTCTCTGTTTAGAGAAGGGAGCCCCAAGGCCACTGCCCCAAAGTGCCACAGCAGGAACTGGTGGGAGCTCAGGGACTCAAGCAGCCACAACGCATGACTCCAGACTCATGCTGGCCTAAATGATGCCCCAGGTGTCCAGATTAGAAAGACATCCAGCTGGCTCCCCATTCATGCAGCTCCAAGGGTTACTGCTCCAAAGCACTCCAACCCTCAGGCTGAGAAATAAGGCAGCAGGTACGGGGCAACTGTCTGACTCTGTCCACCTTGATGCAAGCCCATGAGAAAGGCAAATCTTTTGTCTCATCTTCCTCTGAAGCACACACATCCCACCCAGGGACCACCAAAACCATCATGAGATGGAAATACCCCCTGAACGTCAACAGGTATTCCAAGATGTAACTCTGAAACACAATTACCAGCCCTTACTCTTCATACATGGTCATGCAGCCAGCCAGACTGCAGCAGCAAGACAGGTGTGAAGGTGCTTCCTCCCCCTCCTTCTCCCTGGGGTGTTTGCTTCAAAGTCTAATTACAGCCAATTAAAAGAACATCTGTAGTCATGAAATGCCCCTCTAATGATGCCAGAGTGGGAGTCCAGATTTATCTTCTCTCCTCATGCAACTTTTAGCATGAGTTTTCTTCCTGAACCAGGCACCACCATATGCAAGACGCCATCACCGGTACCGAGCAGGTCACCCAGCAAAGAGATTTATGTGTAAACCCTCAGCTCCCTCCCTGGGCTGGAAGATGTGTCAGCCCAAACTCCTCCAGGGCACATGAACAGTGGCAGACTGCAGCTGAGAGATGAGGCTGATGAGGCCCTGCAATACCAGCAGCTGAAGAAGTTACCATCCCACAGCCAGGAAGTGGCAGCTGACTGTGAGAGCGCTCCTTCTCCTGCTCACAGCTAAGTTAAACCAGTTGACTACAGCCGCCCCCAGCAGGGTCACTCATATTCTTTCAATCACATGGATATATTGCAAACACTCATCCAACTGTGCCCTTACTCGCCTCTCGCAGCTCTGGCTAAGTGGAGCTCACACGAGAGGCTGGGTTGTGTCAATACTACCACCAGAAGTGACGCAGATTAGCAGGGAGCCAATAATTTTAAGCAAGAAGATGGCAATTTGACAGTGACTTTTCCTGACATGACTGTACTTAAAATGACAGCCTGGAAGTGTCTTGCTGATGAATGATGCAGCAGATGCAGAAGGCCAATGCTTTGATGCAGTAACAGCTGGGAATATGCCTCCCTCCCTGCTGAAGGTGGAAACTGTTGCTACTTGATGAGTCTATTCTACAGGGTGCAGAAACACTGAAGCCAAACTAGGACAAGCTCTAAGCTGTTACAGCACAGGGAATCGTCCAGAAATTTTCCTACTTAATCCACAAGACTAACACAAACAACAGGGTGAACTCCCTGCATTAAAAAGGCCAAATGTTAAGAATAATGTAATATTTCCTTTGGCTGTAATAAAAATACATCATTAGCAAGGGGAGCTCACTGACACGGAACTACCAGCACCAAACACTTAACAGGGATTCAGGGACAGGTTCAATATTTACACGAGAAAGTAAGTGCTGTCATGGTTTGGCAGTGTTAAAAAAAAAGTCAGAAAAGGCTTTGCTGTGATTTAGGATGCAAGCCCACCCCTGAACATGGGTTAGTGGGCTACACCACTTCACTACGGGATTTCTTTGCACCTTTTTCTGAAGCATCTGCCCCCAGACAAGGGGAGACACAGGTTCGATGCAGTCTGACAGCTCCTCTGCTTCTACACCCATGCACCAGAGCTGAGGAAAGCGGAGTTAAGCAGCACTGTGGACTCACCAAGAGACTGTTCGTCCACTTCTACCCCATTAGAGGCAGAGGGTGGTCATCTCCAGCATGGTCACACAAGGCTCTGCGCAAAATGGTGAGAGGGCTCTGGAGCTTCCAGCATCTCAGCTCATCTCAAATCCCTGACCATCCCAGGCTGCAAGCCTGTCAAAATCCCCCAGACGCTGTGGGTTCAGACAGGAAATCTCTGAGGACACTGACAATTCAGTAAGAGGCAGCCTGATCCAGACCACTGCTTAACCTGTACTGTATCATGTCACTGGCTGTGGCCTGCGATGCCTCATAGCACACAAATGCCGGGACTAGGTGCTAATGCATATAGGGACATTACTGACGGAGGCGCCTGATAGACATGCTATGAGGATCAGGTCTCCTGCATGACTAATGCAACCTGCAGTCCAACCTGCGACCACACGAGCTTGCCTTCAACTCTGCCCTAAGCCTCACCATCTGAGACACTGATGCTTCAGTGGCCTAAGGAGTGGTGAAATGTCCCCATGACACACTGAATGGTGGCTTGGCTTTTGCAGCTGTTCCTTCCATCCAGTCTACCATGTTACGGGCTGCACCTCTTCTCCACCAAGTCCTGCTGAGCTCTTCCCTCCATCAAATCCCTCCAAGCTCTCTATGGGCTCAACTGACCAGATTTAGAGGTCTGTGTCATGCTCAGCCTGCTTGCTCGGCTCACAGGGGATTTCCATGGAGCAACACCACGAGAGGTGAGCAGGATTTAACTCTACAACCAGGCATTTGTGTTAGAGCAGCACAGCCAAGGATGAGGCACCCTGCTGTCCCCTGCCCATCGTTTCTTGAAGTCTAATTGTTTAATTAAATGTTTGACTTGGTAATACAAATGCAAGGTTTCCAAGTAATCTCCCAGGAATCAGCTCTCTCACTAGCCAATTCTCCACTTACACCTGACCCATTTGACAGAAGTCAATATTTAATAACAAGTGTAATTGGCAAAGAAACCTGCCCAAGCACAGAGGAGCTTGCCAGCCTTCCCCTGCAGCTCCGCTCTGCTCCAAAGAGCTTTCACTTTCCCCGCAATAAACAGCCTTCAATGACTGGAAAGGCTACAGGTTCCTGCAAATAGGCTGACATCCTATGCCACCTCTTGGGAGCCTAGCACTTAAACCCCGCAGCAGAGAAGGGTCGAGGAGAGGTTCTGGGCTAGTAGCAGGGAAGAGGAGCGCAACTGCCAGCCCAGCACTGCTGCTCTGAGAAGCGCTGGCTGGAGTGCTCTGTCTCCTGCGCAGCCCAACGAGATGGGTTTTATTGACTGCCAGTGTTGTTCAGCAATTGATTCACAGAGTCGCCTCAGGGGCTCGCAGACTGACTCAGCAACAGCAAGGACTGGAATAGCTCTGTAGTGCCTGCCTTCCTCCAGCTCCCCAGGTTCACCAGAGCCCTGCCTCCCCAAATCTGATCCCTCAGAAGGCCAGGAGAGAGTCTCTAACCCCCTCCCCCCAAATCTCATATGCATGCATGCACGCACGCACGCGCACACACACACACACACACACTCGCTCTCAACACTTAAGCCTGTTTTTGCCAGACTGTTGGCAAAACAACAGTTGGCTTCAGCTAGCAGTGTGGGCACAAGATCTGCTCAGAAGTTGGGCTGCGTTAGGAAGAGCACTGCCAGCAGGTTGAGGAAGTGATCCTTCCTCTCTGCTCCGCACTGGTGAGACCATGTCTGGGTGCTGTGTCCAGTGCTGGGCTTCCCAGTACCACAGAGACAGGACATACTGGATGGAGTTCAGCAAAGGCAAGAGACAATGGGCACAAACCAAAACACAGGAATTTCCATTGAAATATTAAAAAAACCCCACGAACAACATTTTTATTGCAAACATGGTCAAACACTGGAACAGGTTGCCCACAGAGGTCGAAGAGTCCTCAGTCTTGGAGATACTCAAAACAGAACTGGACATGGTCCTGAGCAGCCTGTTCTAGTTTACACTGCTTTGAGTGGGGTAGGGTTGGGACTGACAATCTCCAGTGGAGACCTCAACCATTCCATAAGTTCTCACAAATACCTCACTCACATTTTCTCTAACCACCAAAGTTAAGAATCCTATAGAGGAGACAGAGCTGCCACTCCTTTTAGGGCAAGAAGGTGGTGATCCCAGAATGAAAAAGTTCAAAAGTGCCCTGGAGAGTTGCAGCAGGGGAGCAGCTGCTATTCATCCTCCGCCCAAACTTCAGTTCCACCCACAGCCATGTGAGCAGAGGCCTTTTCTGGATCCAAGACCCCATGTCCTCTCCTCAGGACAACCCAACAGACAGCAGGCTAGCTCTTCCCAGGAGCAGAAGCAGCAGCTCCCTGGGGTGAAATCAAATCCATAAATTTAAGGGGAAGCGATGTACCAGTGCCCTCTGCTGCTGACTGTTTTTATTCCCTGACTGAAAAAGAACCCCAGGGCTCAGAAAGCCCACTCTTCTGCTTCAGATGCTTGCTGCTAAGTAGTAACAGCATTGCTCAACTCTAGGTTTGTGCCGGTGCCAGCAGATCAAGAGCAGAAAGCATATGAAAAACTGCAGCACTTACAGCCATGCTGCAGGTTCACATAGCACTCAGAGGCAGGCAGGAGGGATCCACACTCAGCTTGCTGCGTACAGGCTCTCGCTGCACAATCCCTCATGCAACCCTTTGCAGCCCATGCTCCCTGCAGCAACTCCTCCTCCTCAGAGACCCCTGGATCTTTTCTTGTTCGAGGACTCACCTTGAACCTGGGCACTCAGCTTTTCCAGGTCCTGCTCTGTCATGTGGGAAAATCTGCAGTTGGACCCAAAATCACACTGTCCTGGAACAAAAGCCATGGAGCTCCATCAGAGCTGCACACACAAGGTCCTCCCTTGTACATGTGCCTGCAAACCCAAGATCCATTATACCTGCATGCCGGACACACAGGCCCAAGCCCTTCACTCCCTCCAAGACAAGCACATATACCAGGGGGCTCCAGAACAGCTTTGGGCTGTCCCACAAAGATGCTGTTGGAGCTCAGGCAGTTATTTCTACCTCAGAACTCCTCACCTGTTTGCAGAAACTTCCGACAAGGCTTCTTGGTTTGCTCCTCTTGCAGGATAGCGGCAGCATCTAGGGGAGAGAGGACAAAATAGGATAAAGATCTCTTGCACAGCAATACCCATCATATGGTCTCAAACAGGTCAGTTGTCTAGCGGGAAGCCATTTTAGGTGACAACCAGGAACTTAAGCCACAGACAAACTGACAGTTAGCAGTTCCTGTTTTGCACCCCTGGCTTCAGCTTTTCACTGGCTTGCAAATATCACCTTCTTTGCTTCATGATTTCTCCCCATGCCAGTAGGGGAAAAGAATCATAGAATCATTTAGGTTGGAAAAGACCTTTAAGATCATTTGAGTCCAACCATCAACCATGGCAACAACCAAGTCATGAAGTGCCTTGTCTACATGCTTTTTCAATACTGTCATACTTAAGAAGCATGACAGAAAAGCAAGGCCTCTGCAGCACTTCTGTGCAGCAGAGAAAGACCAGGCAGACTCACAGAGCTCTCAGAAAAGCTCTGCATGAGGCCTCACAGAACCCTGTGCTGAGTCTCCAGTGGACACCACTGAAATGGTCCTTCACCTCCCAGAGACATTCTGGGGACAATGAGCCCCAAAGATAGAGCAGCTCCCATAGATTGTGGAAGACCTTGCACTGGCTGATGCCAGGCCACAGAGTCTGGAGACAAAAGGAGACGAACCCCCTAGTCAGGGATGGGATGAGGAATTTTATCAATCAGAGGAAAATCAAGGGTTGGAGCCTGGTGAGAAGACAAGTACTAGGTAATCTGCCTCACCATCACTGACCCAGCTAGAACTGGGCTGGGGCTGTTGGTCCTCCACACTTGGCCACTACAGAGAACCTTTCCAACTTCCACATGAGGTTAAGCAGACAGCAGAGCCACCCAGAGCTCTGCAGGGTACTCCTCACTTAGCTAGCCAGGAGACAAACACAGCCTGCAACTCCTGATCCTGAGGAACCAGAAGGAAGCAGAGGAACATACAGGCAATGGTTTCACAATCAGTTTAACCCAAACTAAGTCTTTGCTACTGCAGAATACACAGTCCTGTGCTCTCAGACCCTGGACACACATTCCCACCATATTCCTCAGGCCGGCAGTAAGACACATGTAACTGTGTGGCGACTCAGGTCAGAGTGCTGAGCTGGGCAAGAAGAGTCCTGTTAAACAGGCAGAGGACACAGTGCTTTCCTCCGGCACATCCTGACACAACCTCTAGCCCCAGAATTCCAATTCCTCCTCTGCCAAAACCTCAGTGCACCTAGCCTTCCTCCTCTGCTAGCCCACTTGGCTAAGATAGGTTTGAGCATACCAGTGCTTTAAGCTGCTTTCCCAGCCCTTTCACCCTTCTGGGATCTCCAGTCAAGCAGTTGCATCCTCAGCCTCTCCCACGGCCACCCTCAGAACAGACATCTCCACCCAGTGCAGAGAACTGGTGCCAGCTTCCCACCCATTCACACAACATGTGTGTACAGCCTGCCCTCCAGCCTGCTTTCTCCACATCCACACCCATATTCCTTGCTCCTCACATGACAGAAATCAGCTCTGGTTTGCAGAAGGCACCTAACTCACCTTCAGACACTGTAGCTCACTTTGCTCTCCCAGGTCTCCTGTCTCAGATTTGCTCATGATGCCAAGAGACCTTTATCTGCAACTCCAGTTCTCAGAAACAACCTCCCTATCTCTTCCAGCTCTTTTCAAGTCCCAGCTGATGTTTACAGTTTCCCCTTCCCACATCCAGACACATGAGGGTTTTGCCCCTGAGACTGCTTGACAGCAACAGTATGAAGTCCACAATTCACTGGCACAGACAATCTGAATATAAATCATCAGTGCTGATTTATTTTATCTATTCCCCTCCTCCCCGCCCCCACCTCATCCATCATCTCCCCAGTCCCAGAAAGGGAATGGCAGATAGCTGGTAGTACCCACCTCGGAATAAGTCATACCAGACTCTCTTAGCCCTGAGATGCTGCACTCCATTGAGGTGTTTCTTCCTGTTGTGAAGGTTGTCCTGAAAGGACCTGTCACAGTAGTCACAAAAGTATCTTTTCCCCATCTCTCTTCTGGCAGAGCAGATCAGCGTGGCCTGGGAACCATCATACAGATCCTCGGCGCCCAGCCATGCCTGCCCTGGGGATGGAGGATTCAAGATTTATAGCGCCTGCTTCCAAAGGAGAAGAATTCAAATCATTTAGGGTTGGCAGGCTGGGAAAGAGGTGAGACCCAATAGTATATATTCTTGTCCATCAGAGACTGGTAAGGCAGCATCTGCTGCATGTACATAGGAGAACAGGCTCAGATCTGCATTGTTTACCTCCATTACCCAAAGCAACAACACCTCTGCTGAAAGGACTCTCCTTCCCTGAGTCCGCTGGAGTTTGGGTCACACAAAGCAGAGACCCCAAAGAGCCAGTGGCTCCCAGCCACCACCTGCACTAGGAAAGGTGCAGCAGAAACCATCCAGTGTGCAAACAGGAGGAGGTAGAAGTCCATGCCACAGCCTCCACCTGGGGCCCCAGGACTTTAACCCCAGACCAGAGACAACCTCCACAAGCTTCCACGCAAGAGGAAGGAAATTCCCGCGTGTCCACCTCTACAAGGTAAGAAAGAAACTCAGCAGACTACCTATACTGCAAGTGGGAAGCTGCACTACAAACACTAAAGGACATAACATTTCGTTCAGTTCACCTACCCACCTATTTACTCCTGTACATAAAGGACTGCTTTCCTCATCCTCCCCAGCCTATGGCAGCAAGATGTGTCTGCTTCACCTAGTACAGCACTTGCAATAACTAAGATCACAACAGCCTTACAGCCAGGAGGAAAGAACCCCCAACTCCACAGCCACTGAAAGCAACCTGGAGATGCCCGGTCCTTCTCCTCCCACAGCAGAGAGGGGCTTATCACACATGTATTTGTAGTCTGGAGATTCTGCTGTGGAGTATCAAGAAGTAACAGTGCAGAATTTGGGTGCTCTCATCTGTGCTGGGCCTGGAGCAGCCCAGACCCTGGTAGGGCAGATGGGGTTTGTGATTAAGTGCAGGCCTGTCCCCATCGGCTGTCCTTGCTGGAGGTGCAACAGATACCCTGAAGGAGCTGTAAGTTCTCTCCTGAGTGATACAAAGGTACCTGATAAATGCCAAAGATGGATGGACTGGGAGATAAACTCCAAAAGCAATTCTCGTTTTTTTGACACCTTGACAGCCAAATGCATTTAAAAAATGGCACAGAGAACAGTGCAAAAAATAAATATTTTATAAATAAAACAGGGTCAGAATCAATCACAGCCTCCCTAACGATTCCTCAGAATCAGTGGGAAGAGGAGCAGCAACAGGCAATCCCTCAGAGCCAAGCATGCTGAGCTAAGGCAGTTGTGCCAAGCTCTCCTGCCAGCCAGCCATCCTGGCATCTCACGAGCAATGGCACCAAACTCCCTTCCTTCCCTCACGCCCGAGAACTGCTGCTTCAAAATCAAGTCCCTGGAAATCTCTCAGGCCTCACACCACAGGTTAAAACGTAGTCTCCTCCATCTGCATTCAATGGAAAGATCTTCTGATTTTTTTGAATCAGCTTGCAAACCTTCACGCTGAAGGTAAAATGTTCAGAGTCCAACTGAATTGAAGTCTCCTTGTTTTAAGGTCCTTTCCTTGTTTTCCAGGTGGAATACCTTGTTAGGAGGCGGTGCTGATCAGCCAGCTACCTCTCCCTGATGCAACTGCAAACTGTATCACCTGCAAACAAAATCAGACCTGGCTCCTGCTTGGAAGGTGTTAACTCAGCTCTCTAGGGTTTGAGGTCTGAAACTGTCCTACTCCAGCCCAAGAAACCAAAACCAAGTGCTGCTTAATGAACCTTAAGCCACCATTTCCCCCCCATCCTCTACTAGATCATCCCAGGGTTTTGCAGCCAGCCTGGCAGCCAGCTTTGCTGCACTGTGGTGGGGCTGCTGGAATCCAGAGGGAATACTCTTATCGTCCACGTCTGGCCCACTGGCAGGCTCTGCTGTGGCTTTTAAGCATTGAAAAAATCTCCCTTCCAGATCTTATGCCGTAGTCTCCCGAAGTTTCTGATAACATAAAACCTTCCTGCTTCAGCTGCTGGCTCCTGTGCTCCATCTCTGCAGAAGCGGCTGCTCTGAACAGGGGAAACAAATGAGATTCTGCAGTGGTCCCACACAAGTTTCCACAGATCTCAATGGGAATTCTGCCTGCAGAAGCCCAGCAGCAGCCAGCCTTTGAAATTGTATTTCAAACTTTCCCTTTCATCACCCCAACAGCAATAATTGCAGAAGCTCGTTCCCCCTCCTTCCCCAACGAGGACAGAAAGCTCCTACAGATTTCAGGCAGCTAGATCCCACATCCCAGAGGTGCCAGCTCCCAAATTCTCCTAGCAATTCCCATTGCAGGGGATGAACAGAATAAAAAAAGCAATTAGAGGAGCATCAGATTCTCCCAGAGATAGCCCCCTCCAAAGATTACACTGAACTTATTTCCATCTTTTTAAGAATTCAATTGCATGGATTATCTTGGCTGGATTCTGACAACTCTCTGCAGTATCAGCAATCCACAGTGCTTTGTGCTGAACTAGTACGTAGGAATAAAAGCTGCTTCTGAGCAACACTGGCTAACCTATTTCCATTTTCCCAAATGGCTCAAACAGTAAACAAAGAGCATTATTCAGTTGAAAACAGAGATGTTTTCTAATTGAATCCATCTTAGTCATTATGAAATAAAGTAAATGTAGCTGCTTTATAAAGAACTGCTTCAGCTTGGCCATTTCCTCTTAACATTTCTAGACCCTAATTTGCAATTGAATTCAGGCGAATAGACCCCTGGACCCACAGGCAACCACAAACGATTTCAGACAGGCTTTGTACCAGCTTAAAAGTCTTTCTGCATAAATCCAAATACAAAAAACCCAGGGTTTTGTCTTGTATCTCGATGCTTAAAAGTATTAACAAAAAAATCCTCCGCTGTAAGCCTCTTGGAGGCTTACATTGGAGCAATGTTTTATGAGAAATAGCATGTTCTAAGACACCTAGCAGGTGTTTCACTGATCTAGCCAAGGTGCTTGGTGAAACTCCAGGCAAGATCTCCTGTGCACCACCCTACATTTTCCCTTCCAAATTGCTGCCAAAACACTCCACATTGTGCTCTGTTAGCTACAGATTTTATTTAGGACTCTCTGGGGGTTCTTTCACCGATTTCCCTGAGATGTGGACAGAGGGAAGAAGGTGACCCAGAAACGGGCATACAGCAGACTTGTTTTTGTCGCGATGTAACTGCTTTTCTCTACGCTGAACCCTGAGAATTGCTGCTGGGCCTTGACCTCAATTTCCTGCTTTCTTATAGCCTGGGCCTGGGGCCATTTCAGCCACTTTGGATATCTAGACAGATGTGAAGTTAATTAAATCCAAGTGTCAAGCTTATGATACTCAGCTGCCAATTTAAATGTGCTCATATCTCTATGGGAACACACAAAACGCCAGCAGAGTCTGCCACCACCTTCACAATGACAGAGGGACAGATTCTGATTTCCATTACACCCGGCGTAAATCCGGAGCTGGATTTGGGATTAACACCAACCTGACCGTTACATAAATGCATCCCAGTGATAGCAGTTTATATGCTATTGGGGAGATTTGTCTTAAGAGACAATCCCTAGCAGTTAACTCTGGAAAATAATAATTCAGCTTTTCCAAGGGTCAGCCCAAGGGATAACACTATACACAGGGCACAGGAATATGTTAGGCACCTTCCAGCCTCTGCAGGGGCTTCCAGCGCAAGCAGAGGCTTTGCCCGACCCCAGAAATCCCATGGATCTTCACAGCAGCTGCATACAGGGAACCAAACATAAATAAATTAAGAAAATGACTATGCAGCCAGACCACGTGCTCTTTCTGAGCGGCTGAGACAAATGAAACGATAAAGCGAGTGTCACTTGATGATCTCTTCTGAAATGTAATGTAGATGCTTGTTTAACAACAATGCTGCAGAGGGACAACTTCAACTTTAAGATTCCCCTGCCCCCCTTTGTCTGTCCTCCCTTTCCAAACCCAAATTTACCTCGCTGCCCCATCAGTGCTGGAGTCACCCCTGGGGCCCCTCCGCCCTCGCCAAGGTTAAACAGAAAGAAAAAACACGAAGAGAGGACGGCAAACCACAACGTTTCCACTTCAGTTACACCACATGGGGCCATGTCCCGCTCTTCCCGAGGCCTCCGAAGCAGCTGTCTGAGCGTCCTCCGCCTTTTACCAGCCACAGCATCCATCTCCCATTTGGACCACGCTGATGCTGCCTACCGCCCTCCTCAGCTGGCCCAACACCCAAACTACCCCCCACCCTCCCCGAGGGGGTAAGCAGAAGAGGACATTAACGCAAAACCCTCTTTCTTGTCCGTTTCACCCCTCATGGGTCACCCCAGGCAAGGGCTGTCTCCTGCCCCCCCAGCAAGGCCCACCTCCCCCAATTGCCCCCACGGCTCCACAGCCGGCATTAGGCCAGCCCAGCAGCCGGGGAAGGGCTCACCCAAGACACCTGATTTTGCTGTAGCTGAAGTGAGGCCTTTAGCCCACCGGCCCGTGCTAACTGGGCTGATTTCACCTCAAAAAACCAGAACTTAAAGACTCGGGTTGCCCAGCAGAAGTCACTGAAGGGAAGGGGTGCCAGGAGGGGACGGTGCTTTAACTCGCAGGCCAAGCAAAGCCCCTCAAACCGCCGCCTCCCCCTCCGGTCCGGACTCACCTCCCGCCAGGCCTCGGACCTAGGCCGCACGGCCCCTGCCGGCAGCGGCGCCTACATTCCCCAGGAGGCTCCGCGCCGCGCCACGTCGTTCCCCCCCTCCTTCGCGTCAGGCGGCGCATGCGCAGAGCCGGCCGGCAAGATGGCGCTGCTGCGGCGTGTGTACAGCTCGCTGTTCCGCCGTACGTCCACCTTCGCCCTCACCATCGTCCTGGGCGCCGTCCTCTTCGAGCGCGCCTTCGACCAGGGTGCCGACGCCATCTTCGAGCACCTCAACGAGGGGGTAAGGAAGGACGGTGCCGCACCGCGGGCCCACCCGGGCGCAGGCCTGGGCCCTGAAGGTCAGGCCGGCTCCGCCTGGGCCCTGCATCCCGGGCTGCCCCCGGCTGCTTCCCGGTCCCCGAGGAGGCCAGGAGCGCCAAGGCCGCAGTTCGGCGCTGCCCCTGAGGCAGCTGCCCCGCCCGCCGGAGGCTTTGCTGGTGTGGCGGTGCTTGGCATTCAGGGCCTCGGTGTGTTCTTGGGCTTCTCTGGCTGCGGAGCCGCTGGGGAAAAGGTATCAAAGGCGGTGGGACGCAGGAAGGTTAAAATGGATTGGGCTTGCCTCGCGCTCCGCAGGTCTGTAGCCCCTCTGCCTTTAGCAGAGAGACGGGTGAACGTGCAGTGCTGTCTGGTTGTGGCCGGGTTGCGCAGCGCTGTACAGGACAGCGGAATCTGCTGTCCCGGGTGTGAGCGTTCGATGAGATGGGTCAAGTCGTCCTTGCATTTCAAAGTAGAGCTGTGGTGGGATGATAACTGCCTGGACACCAAGTTACATCTACGGGACATAGAACAGCTTCCTGGACAGGACGAGGTGATGCAGTGCGTGCCCTAAGAGAAGGCAGGAGGTGCTGTTATTTCCCTCTTGCACCAAGTACAAAAATACCTTAAGTGTGTTGCACGTTCCCATCTGCAGCACAGTGGTCCTCTTCCCTGTCCTGCAGTGCTGATGTGCTGTGGGTCTCTCGGAGCACCCAGGGCGCAGTTTCCCAGGATAGCCAGGTCATCTTAATGGCTCTGATGTTGAAAAGAGCTGCCCTGCGCCTTTCCTGACAGCGCAATGCCTGCTCTTTGGCCTCTTGAACCAGGTCATGAAACCAGCTGAAAAGTGATACCACAGAAAGTGACAGCTTTGCTTCCCTGAAGTAACTCACCAGGGGCTGGGTGAGCTGAGGAAATACAGTAAAGAGCAAAAGCAGTGTCCCCCTCTCCTCCTTTTTAGCAACAGTCATTTGTTAAAAAGTAACAAAAAAATCCTATTTGAACTTCAGCTTTGCACTCAACTCTTTAACTGCAGCATTTTTTATGTGCTAATGTTTTCTTAAGCAGGGTTTGCAAACAGAATTATCGAGGAAGTTAACTTCTTTTGAAAATCTAAAGCATTTTCTACAACAAACAGCAAAGCGTGGCATGTGCCTTGGCCTTGCACAGCGCTTCTCTCAGTCCTGATTGTGCCAGCATATTTCAGTGCCTGGAATAGGATTCTTTTGTGCATCTTGCATCTCTGGATGCCTTCTGCAGTCTGAGTGGGAAGCTGAGGCAATGTGACTGGAATGCTCTAATAATCTCTGGCTTGCAGAGTAGGACGACAGGGGAAGTGGGATGTCAGCAGCTTCCTCCCTGTCTAGTCTAAAAGCCACGGGCCCAGGTACAGGACTCCACCTGCTGCCTCCTCCACGGCGGGATGAGTGCGGGCTGGTGGCTCTCAGCTGCTGTCTAGCTGCTCTTCCCAAAACCTTTGTGTGGGACTGTTGCTGTTGTGGAGCAGGCTGTGTCCCTGCTTAGCAGGGAGGCACAGGATGAGAGTACCCATGCTGTCGTGTACCCTCGTGGTACCTGTAGATGTGTTTTCATACAAACTCTTCTTTCCCTTCTTGCTGTTGCCTGTTACGGATGTAGGTTTCATGATAACTTGCATTTTAAAGTGAAACTTTATCCCAGGGCTGCTGGAAAGCTGGCTAAGATTACTGTTCGGGGTTTTTTTTTTGTTTTGTTTTGCATACAGAAACTGTGGAAACACATCAAGCACAAGTATGAGAGAAGTGAAGATTGAAATGCTCAGCAGCAGGATCCAGCCTGAGGTGGCAAAAGACACCATAGAGAAGGATTCGGCCTCCTGAAACTGGTTGTATCAAAATGGAGATGGATTCTTGATTGAACAACTCCGAGCCAGATTGTATCAGCTGCCTACTGATATGATGTAAACCAAGATGGACTCAAGGAGTTCTGCTGCTGTACTCAAACTTACTGTATGTTAAAATAAAAAATTCTTGCTCCATGTCTCATGCCTGTATGTTCACCCAAGTTATCCTTTGGCCTGCTTCTAACTTCTCCTTCTCTAGGAGATGGAGGAGGCTTAAATGTGGCCCTACACCTTAGTTTCAAGACAGTGTAAGAAAATCATGACATCCTAAAAATGGTTTGAAAGACTTGAAAGCATTGATACAGCTGTGGTCTACTGACACTAGCCTTGGCTTCTACCTGATGAGAACTTGTAAGAAAGGGGTAAGGAGCTGTCTTTCTTCTAGGCTTGTTCAGAGAAAAGTGACTTAAAATCATTTGCATCGTTGATGCAGGACTGGGTTGGTTCCTGGCCAGTCACCCTGTCACAGCTGCAGCAGCTGCTGCTGCCACCCCTGCCCTAACCAGTGAGAAATGTGCCCCATCACTGGCCTTTTGAGCCTCTGAACTACCACAGGCAAGTGCTGCTGTCTGCCCATCAATCTGCTGGGCTGAAAATGGGCATGGTGTGTGAGTTTTAGCTTGTCCAAAACCTGCTGAAACAGGATGTAGGTATCTTTCCTAGCTACTGCAGCTCTTCAAGTGGCTTGAGGGGCAGAAGAGTCTGGTCAGGCTTGTGTAGTACACTACAAGCCTGTCTCTGTCCTCTCTGATCCAAGGGGAGCTGCTGCAAAGGGAGAGGAATCACTTAACTCTGCAAGGAGCATCCACCGCTCCAGCTGGGTGTGCAGCTCCAGCTGCTGGCTGTCAGAGGGGAAGGAGTAATTCTTTTCTCAGCAACTTCACCAAAGAATCCACCCATGTTCTCAGTGGCCATTTCAAACACATCTTTCTTCACAGGGAAGGGCTATTTGGGTACTGTTTGGGGGTAATCATTCAGTTAACTACTCTAGGGTCACAGGTGGCTGTAGGAAGATCTGGCTGATTGACTCCTGCTCTTCCCCCTTTCCCAGGCCAGAAGCCTCATCTCTCCCTCCTCATTATATTTTCACTAATGAAGAGGAATTTTAGCAATGGATGAGGCAGAACAAATGAGAGCCAGTGCTAATGAAAGAAGCTTTATTGGGTTTGCAAACAGGTGTCAGGAGTAAAACATTTACTCCAAGAACACAAAGAGAACTTAAAGAACATTGTGCTTGTGTTTTCTGAGCAAAAAACCAACTACAGCTTTCACAGTCCCACCTGTGCTTTTAGAGATGCTTAAGAGGAATGGTTTAAGCTTTCTTAGGATAATCTTGTACAGCATAAGACTGCCTGCTTTACTACCAGCTCTGTCTGCAGTGCTTATATCTTCACGCTATGCTGAGCAGGTGATAGGGATTTGCAGCTTCTTAGAAGCAAGAACTAAAGATGAATACAGCATTAGGAAGGGGGAGACAGCACTGTAGCAGACTGGCAGAGAGCAGATAAAGCTATTCGTACAGAGAACAGTAGCTATAGAAGAGTAGAGTTAGTTATCCTAGCAGGTAATTTCCCTTGACAGTGGATTTGGGGAAGGTGGTAAACATAATTCCCTTTTTCCTATGCCTTGCCTTTAGGGGGTTTGGGCAGTACTGATATGCAAAGAAAAATCTTGTCCTCAGAGCACTCAGGACTTCATCTTATTTGTGTAACAGTGACAGCCATTCCTACACTTTCTGAAGACAGCCCCAGCACAATAGTGTTTGGCAGCAGTGCTACTCATACAGCCCCACAGTCCCCGCCCTCTGCGTAAAACCAGGCAGCATACATGCCTACAGAGCTTATTGCCAAAGCACTCCTGCAGCGTGCTGAAGTGGGAAGGCAGCACTAGGTTTACCCTGGAACAGTAGCTCTAACACTGCATAACCCACTGCTAACTTTCTCAGTGTGCAGATGACCACCACAGGCACTTTTGCAGTAGTAGAAAAAACAGGGTGGTGGTGGGGAGATGGCACTTGGAACAGATTAACCAAGCAAAGCCTAACTGTTTACTTGAAAGTTCATCTCCATGATGGGCAGGCACAGCACTCCAAAACCACGCTAATGTTCTGTGACAACAGCGACTGGAACGGTTTTATCACCAGCTGCTGGAAAATTCTCCAGGCTTGCCTAGGCACAGCGTAGCAACCATTGCCATGGCATCTGAGCACCTTACAAACAGGTTACAAGGTAAACTCTATAATCTGTGTGTCTCCCTGCCTAGGGAACAACTCCATAACAGAAGACAGCCCTCAGGAGAAGTCCTTCCAGCAACTACGAACTGCTGTTTACTATTAGCTCCCTGCTGTTTACTATTAGCTCCCAGCCTTCCCAACAGCAAACGTGATGATCAGGGCAGTTCTGCTTCACAAAGTGTGACAAGTGCTTATTGAGGAGGCAGCTCCCCAGGGACTCTGACCCTGCTGCCTTCAGCTGTGATTTCCATACTACTGTCATCTTGCTTAGGATGCCTTGATCCTGATTTTCAAGTATCTTTAGTCTCAGTGGCTGTGGCTAGACCTCATTACACTAAAAACCAACACAAAACAGCAACTGAATTTCACTGCCTGCAGATAAAGCACATGAAAAGCCTTGTTGATGTTCCTTCAAGTTAAAGATCAATATGGTTCACAAGAGCCTAAAACACCAACTAGAAGATTTAAATCATTTATTTGCATGTTCTGTTTTCACACGCCTCACTCCAGGGACAGAAATTTATAAGGTCTTATTCACCTGAACTCCTTTGTGTCTGTTGGCAATGGTAATAGCCTGAGCGTTTTCTTACCAACCTTCAACTTGTACTTCAGAATAAGGCATTTCAGTGGAGCAGAAAACTGCGAGGGCTGTTCCAGGGAAGCCTTGCTCTCAGAGCTGCCCATTGTGTGGCCTGGAAGCCTGCTTGAGTTGTAGAGAGGGTGTTCGGAGCTGGTATGAAAATAAAATTCTCATAATTATAAATAGTACAAAAGGAAACAAATGGCTTGTGCAGCCTGTCCAATGCATTGTGGTACAGCCCGTCATACACACGTCTCCCTCTAAACTGAAGAGCAGTCAGGGTCAACATGGAGGGCAGTTCCTTCCTGTGAATGGGCAGGCCTCCCACAAGGCGTGCAATTCCACATGAGCTGAAGTGCCAGGTGTTCAACCACGACACCCAGTCCCCTAAGCAAAGGGAATGGAGAACAACTGTCTCCTCCTAAGCAGAGGACTGGGGATGATGCAACACCTGGTCTTTCAGGAAGGAATCATGCCTTTATTCCGCTTTCTGTCAGCCATGACTCGTCGATTATGGTTAGCTCTTGTGCTTTTGTTTGCTTCCTTCTTCCTTCGTTCCTGCACCGTTTCCCGGTTCTGCCCATGGCCCTTCACGTTCCCAACAACAGCTGAGTTGTCGTGCTTGTGCCTGGAGTACACAGAAAAAGGACATCACAACAAGCACACTGCATGCTTGGGAGACAAAATACACTGATCCCGAGAGACAACTGGGTGTGAGGTGTTCAGCCATCAGGCCTTGAGCCTCAGCTCACCCCAGCTCTGCAGGGCTTCTGCAATAGCTGAGTATCAGCATTAGCCACACAATGACTGTGTCCTTCTACACACTGAATGCATCGGCTAAAACCAGCTATTAAACTGTTCTGAAATCCCTGTGGGAGCTGTTCAAGCTCTGGGAAGCTGTGCCCTCTAAGATCCTATCTTGCACAGGGTTCTGCTGCTTATGACAAAGGGATGTGCTTACCCATTTGATGGGATAGAACAACCAGCAGTGAAGTAAAAGTTGGGTGAGGAAGTTAACACCACTGTGGTAGTGACCCTGATGTACAGCAATGTTAAGGAACAGGTATACCCTCAACAATTCCAGTCAGCAGCAAAACACCTGCTAACTACAGAGCCACAGTTTCATCCCACAGAGGGAGACGCTTACTTACCCTTTCCTTGCAAGGTAAGCCAGCCGCCTGGCTTCAGCTCTCTCCCGCAGTACAGCTGGGTCCTGCACAAAATGGTCCTACCATGGGAAGAAAGGAAAGAGGTCAGTAAACTCATCAGCATCATGTAAAAGGCTAGAGCAGGAGATGATTCTGTTGGACCATGGAACAGTCAATTCATTGTTCATTATCTCTTCTGGTTGAGCCAGCAGGATTGGAGTCAGTGACTAAACATAAAACCTTGCAGAAAACCTGACTTGAGACTTCTTCCCACATCCCACCTCTGCCAGCAACACCAATGTCACCATTTCCAGTATATCCATGACAACAGGACATTAGTGACCCTCAAAGCGTTCTGTTGGCATCATCTGTCTATGGAATCAAGGAGATTAAACCTCTCCATGGAGTAAGTGTCATTGCTCCAGTAGGGTTAGCCTAGAAAGCAGTGGATAGCTGTACTCAGGGGACATTTCACAGTCCAGCAGACCGCAGAAGCAGCCACTCTGAAAAGCAGCTCAGTCTCCACACTACTGTTAAAAGATTCACTCTCTGAAAGAGGAAACCTGTTCCACATCACTCTGCAGGTAAAGAAGATAAGACATATGGTAAATCTTAATGCAACTGCAACCACAAACTAAATGCCACCTTTGTTCTTTCCTTTTCAGCTTCCTCCTCCTCCTCTTCATCCTCTTCCTCTTCCTCCAGTCCTTCCTCCTGTCCTTTAGGTCTCAAGACCTGAGGAATTGTGAACGGCCTGAGAATTAAGACACAAACAGTCAGCAATGAAGACAGTACAGCCACAAACATTTCACTGAACTGCATATCCGTTTTGGTTTGCATCATATCTTTCAAAAAAGAAAATCTACAAGTTTCATGGACTTGGTTCTTTTTCTGAAGAGAAGTAAAAAAAAAAAAAGAGACCCAGTAGCTAACAACACATTTACTATGGGCAATTAATGAACACGTGTTCCTCACTGGGGAATGTTCACCATGAAGTTGTTACTGAAAATAATAATAGCTAAAAAAAGGAGCAGGTCAGAAAAAACCTGAAAGCTCACAAGGAATTTCTCCAAGAAAACAACTGCTTCCTCTGGGAGAAGGGGACCCAGGCATGGCCACAAGGCATTAGTAAGGAGTATACTTTGCTAGGCTTTAGCTCACCAGTCAGGGAGCATCTATTGTACAAAGACAAACCCTCAAACCTCAAGCTCAAACTCAGACAGAAACATTAATGCTCAGAAAGTGCTGTGCTCTAAAACCTCTATGACTGGTCAGTAGTTATCCATACAGTCCCAGTTTCATTGCTGTGCCCCAGTTTCATACAGGGGAGAAATACCTGGAGAAATCCATCAAGCTTTATGAATCACCCCGAACACGCAGAGCAGCAAAGGGCCTGGGGGGTGGAGGCAGAATTTACTACAGGCCTACAGCTCTTCTTTTATATATTTTTATATATTTTATATATATTTTTGTATATGTATACACACACATATACACACGTACACACAGTAACATCCACTAATTGTTCCTACTGCCCCTCTAGGAGCAGTGAGCCATGAGCACCTGAAATAGGGGAATAAGAACAAAGTGCCACACTCAGGACTTAAAGATTTAAATCGAAATCCCCAAAAGGATTTAAATTGAAGCCTCACCACACTTTAGGAGAGGAAAAAAATCCAAATCCAAAACCAAAAGGGACAAAGGAACCCAAAAATACATTTTGGTTTGAGGTTAGAAATGGTGACATCTTCATAATACATCAGAATTTGAAAGGCTGCTTTCAGAAATGTTAAACCAGCTTTCAAAACACATTTTCTATCTCTAGCTCTTATTTCTAAAATAAATATTCTACAACCCCCATCCCAAACTAACCCTTTGCTTCCTAAAAGCTAATTGTCTCCAGCTGTCATTGTGGAGAGTGCTGTGCAGTCCATCCAGGACTGAATTCCAGGTGTCAGCACTCAGATGTCAGAGGGGATTAGCAAGAAGTCCAGCCATACAGTTTTCCAAATTTTGAAGTTTTCCTTTGCTAATCAGCCATTTTATGTTGCCCAGCTACACTCAATCCTGATTATTCAAGCTGTCCCATTTTCCCCTGCTGCAGGATAGTTTTTTTATAAGCAGAAGCACTACTGAGTACAAGCTCAAACACAACAGCAAATTGCCCCCTTAAATTTGTTGATTAGTTGAGGCAATGGCCGAGTCCTGCAGACACAGCAAGTGGAAGCCTGAGAATATCCTGGGTGCATGCCATGGCAACACTCCCTACCAACAGAAGACAGACCCACATCTCCCTGCTTGCATGTTACAGAGAAGGCAGCAGCAGCAGAAAAAGGGGTGGTTTGAAGCATGCACATCCTCATTGAGAAACAGAGCCAAAACCCAGTGTTGAACAGGTTTGCGCAAGCCAGACAACTCTAGGTGGCGATTCCCATCAATCTCCCATTCACTGCAGCCACAGCACCTACCTCCTACTGATCAGCTCATCATCTGAGTCAGCATCATTTGCCCCAACTTGGTTTCCATCATAAGTGTCATCATACTCGTCCTCATAGTCCTCCTTGTAGAGTTGAGCTTCTCCTCGCTGCACAGGAATCTCTTCTACAATCACACTGTACTGGCTGTAGCGCTCCTTCTGCTCGGCAACCATGCGTTTGTCATTCAGCAAACTCCTGGTCGTGTCCTTCTCCCTCCTGCACTCCACAGCATGGAAATTGAGAGGCAGATACAGAAGGGCAGTGTAAAGATCTCTGTAAGTTACTTTTTTTCCCTGTTAGTAAGTGAAAGCTGAAGCAACAGAAGTCTCATCTCAAACTCCACAAGCACTGCTTAAGCCTACCTATTTCCCCTCTGATTTATAACAGGGCTGTTTGGCTACTAAAACCGGCCACTCCTGGCTTCAAACAAAGTAATTTTTAAACAGAAGCCCAGCAAGATTAAACACCAGGTAAGAACAGGAATTGGAGACCGCCACTGTCATTTGAGACAGAAAGGAAGCTTTTACAGGAGGCCAAATGCAATTATACACAAGCTGAAATTTGGCCAAGATCCAAATAACACAAGAATTCCCATCAATCTTGAATGGCAAGCTGTTAGGGCTAAGACTCCAGTCTGCAAGATGGCTCTGCAAGGCCCAGAGTGCCCTCTAACACCATGCTGCAGTATCGTCTCACTGCAGTAGCACACACAGCTACAAATCACAGACCAAGGATGCATTAGAGTAACTGCTGCACGGACATGTATGTTCCTATAATAAAGAACCTCAGCTTACAAACGTGAGATGCAAAACATGAATGTAGATGGGGAAAGTCAAAAAGTTACCAGCGCAGCGAGTAAGGATTAGACTAAGCACAACTAAGAATGAAAAGAACAAAATAGAGTAGACTAGTGATTCTGATCCAACCTATTTATCTCAAAGCACTGCATGTACAATTTTTAAAAAAATTTAGGAGGCAAGTAAACTATAGTGATTTTAAAGAAGGGAAGACCAAGAAATAAAATTTTGACAAAGGTATTAAAAAGCAGCCACTGAGATGCTGTGTCTCAAGCTGCACAAGCATAAACTCTTTGCAGTCCCATTTTTCAGACCAGCCAAGTATACACTTACAGCAAAGCAGCAAGGTAGTCCACTGTCAAGTATTCACAGGACAACTTGCAGCCCTCAAGGTCTAGGAGGAACATGCATCAGTGATCTATTTGGCATCTGGATATTATCAGAGAAAGAACCTGTCCAAGGCAGACTGTCAGTGACTCAAGAACGGATAGACTTATGTGACATATTAGCAAGCAGTGGGGAAGTGATCCAAGCAGCCTGATTTTCATTAAAAAATCTCAAAACAAAGTAACATTACATATAGATGTGGTTCCCCTCTCCAACATGACTCACTGTTACATGCCTGCATTTAGTTGCAAAATGCCCTACAAAGCAGGTGGTTAGTTCACACATACCTAGGCTAGGATAACATCTTCTGTTGGTATTCAGCATGAGACTGAACTAAGTATTTGGTAATTGTTTCCTGTTGAGCTGGTCTGATGACTGCAGAAGAGCTGCAATGAAATGTTTCAGGCACCAATTCCAGAAAAACAGTGGGATAACTCCTCTAGTCCCACAGTGTTCAGGACACGCTCTGACTTCAAGAGACAGATTCAGCTAGCAATTATGGCTGGATGGGCAGAGACAGGTGAGATCACTTTTCAGGATCAGCAGAGAATCACATATATGCTAGTATGTTCATTTCCTCATGCTTGTTTCTCTCCTCATCCTGGTGTGGCTTTCTCCTTCCCATTAACAGTCCCTGCCCCAAACTGCTTATGTTTACCCGCATAGCAGTTAGTGCAATAGGACCCAACCTGATCTGACTCTTGAAGCACTATTGCAACATCATGCTTCAGCAGCAGCAACACTCTAAACACAAGCAGAATTTGGTGAGCAAAAGATTTTAAGGAGAGAAAAAAAAAAATTAAAAAAGATATATTGATACAATTCAAATCCAAAGCAGATCTCAAACTAGGTTAGGAGAACCCTGTTACCCAGATGCAGGTTTCTTGCTTGTGGAACAAGAACTACTGAGGAAGCTGCACTTTTAGTGCTGAAAGGACACACTCTTCATATTTATGAAGTTCTGAAGGTTAAATCCTAGAGAGCAAGGTACTATAGCTTATCCTTTGTTTTAGTTAGATACAGTCAACGTTGGGCATAGGGTGTACATTGCTGATCCCAGCTAGTTACCTCCAGGTTTTAAGAACCACACAAAACATAAATGACATGTCTGGAGTCCTACAGGGAGAGCGTTCTCAGTGTAAGAAGAACTGTTTTGAAATGAAGACATAGCCTGAGGGAGGCAAAGAGACACTAGGAACAGCAGCAGTAAGAGGATAATCCCAAGAGGTCACGTAACAGTACAGCAGAAGAGATGACAACTTTCTCAAGGAGCGATGTTACCATTGGAGAGAAGACACGGCCTCCCTGGCAGCAGCCAGAGGGCAATGCCATGGGAGCAGGGTCCCACAACCCAGCTCAGGGATGACTCACAACTCTCAAATCTCTCTGCAGAGGGATCTGCAGAGGGAGCTCCAAGCAGTGTTATTCCATGCACTGGACGCACTGTGCTGAACTCAGACAGTGCTCTCTGGCCTTGCCCAGCTGCTGCAGCAGCTAGCTATCCCACATGTGCAAGACTTTGGGGAGATGGGAGATATCCAAGCACACCTGTGTACAAGGCTCCTGCTGACAAGGTGCCTGCCTGCAACTCTGAGCAAGGCAACACGATGAGGAGAAAGGAGAGAGATTGTGTCTGTGAATTCTTAGCTATGGACACTTCAAAAGTCATTGCCTTGGCCAGAGAGAAGTTATTTTCTTGCCTAAACAAGCCAGTATAAACACTATAGCACTGCTTCCGAGAAGCTGTTCGACTGGACTTTGGGACAAAAGTGGTTTTCTCCTGAGGATTTGATGCAGCTTTGCAACAAACACCTTAACCAGGAGCTCCCAGGGTCATGTGGCTCAATCTCCAGCCAGACTTCTATTCCGGTTATGTGTAAATACATACCAACATAAAGATCAGACTTGGCTTGTTAGAGAAAGTGATTAAAAACAATCTGAAACAAGTCAACCATATTATAGAGATACAGTTGACATCAATGGGAGCCAGCAGGACAATATCCTAACCAAAATTTGCATGTGTGGCACAGTACAACATGCCAAACCAGGCAGAAAGCAAAGGAAATGCCCTTCTGCAGGAAGCTTACAGCAGCAGGAACAACAAAAGTAGTCTAAGCCACTGAGCATTATCAGATTTTGAAGTAGATGGCTATTGAAGCTTCACTTGGATCTAAACCAAATCATTATTTATTCTCAGTTCCGAGTCACAATCCCAGGCTCGTAGAGATGGTTGCTTTTCAAGGTTTGTTGTTCAGTACAGGTTTAACATTAAGACCAAGAAGAAAGCCTGACATTACCAATCAGCTTGGCAGTGCAACCTCCAGCAGCATACAGAGGAAAGCCAATTAGGAAAAACACTAACTGAAACCAACCCCCTCATAGTATTTCATTTTACTTTCCCAGAGAAACAAAAGAAACAGGTGGGAAGCATTTTTGATAAGCCTTACCCTGTGCCAACAAATTCCTGCAGGAGGTTTGTACAAGAAACAAATTTACAGGTTCAGAGATATTTATTCCTCCTGACAGACAGGGTTAATTAAGGGTGCATGATACTCACCGCTTGCCTTTTTGTATCCGAGAAACATCCACTGAATCCCTACTGAAAACATCAAACTCATCATTCTGGAAAACATTATAGCGAGAAGTGACTAGAGGAGTAGGGTCTGGCTTCAGCTGTCTGTTAAAAAAAAAAAAAAAAGAGAGAGAATAAAACCAAAGGTGAACTGAGGAAGACCAAGTCCTCTCCTTCCTAAGACCTTGGTTTATTCTTTGTCAGTCTCAAAGTCATCCACAGCATGCCATGGTGCTGGCTGATGGGTCACAGATTGCAATTCCTTCGTTTCACAGCCACAGTATAGTACATGCACGACCACTACATGGCTTTGGTCTAAGATAAAAGGCACAGTTTTTGAAGCTTATCTTTGTGGGGAAGCTAAAGCAACTTACAGAAAGCAAAAACAAACTTCTGTTTAAGAATAACTAAAACTGTACAGCAGCATAGAATATTCAGCAGACTGCCTAGTCTCAAAACAGTGACTCAGTAAAGCCAAACACTAAGTATGATGAATTACACACTGGAAAAAATTCCAATAATTTGCTGGTGTTGATTTCAGGATATTTATCTCCCTATGGCTCCTTCTTAATTCTTTCTCATAGTTCCAGGTTTCCATTTGTCCAACTTATTAGTCAAAAGACCATTATTTTTACATTCATTTTGTTGGTGCTGTTAGCTCAGCTGGGCATCTGAAAACACTGCTCTGCTCACTTCTAAAATCAGCAGTGATCAAAATTCTACATTTGCTATTGAACTGACAGTTTTGTTTCAAGATGCAAAAGGCAGGGGGAAAAAAAAAACCCAGCCCGATCTGTAACTGCTGGCTTTGCAGAAAAAAACTCCAACCTTCCAAACACCCACCCCACATCATTTGTGTCAACGTCAGCAGATCTGACTGTGAGAACATGAAGACTGTTGCAAAACTAGGATTTTTTTTTTTTACATAATTTTTTGATAAAGATGCATTCTTTCTTTAATGCAACAATGAGACAGTCCGCCCATTCCTCCATGAAATGTGAGCAAACAGGACATTCACATCCTGATACTGTCAGAAACTGTTGTGCTGTTGCAGCACAAACACACACTAGCAGCTGCAGACAAATTAAAACAACTCAATTCCACTGCCAGCTATAAACCCTACATCACAGGTACAACCCAGAGAACCAAGCAAAAGCCTAGCAAGTTTGTCAAAGGGTAGTGAAAAATGGATCTGAATTGCCATTTCCAATCTCTCTGGTTTAACTTCAATTGCAAAACAGTAGCCTGTCAAATACTGTATTTGACCCTGCAGGCTGAATTTCAGCTGAATTAGTTCCTTTGAAGATGCCCCTTCCTGCAGGACAGCTGGGATTTTAACACCTACAACCCTGTCCTCTGCAGCAAAATAACTTTTGAAAGCAACACACTCTATTGCCCAGCCCTGGCTAAGCCAATGTCCCCATGATGGAATTTTAATAGTTCTTATTTGAGCATTTATTGTACAAGCATTTTTGACTCCCTGTCACAAAACACGTCCCAGCATCTGCTCTACTGAAATGCTGCGCAGTGAACATTCCAGTCCTCTGTAGGGACATAACAAGGGCAGAAAGCTAGTGGCAGATGGCAATGAGAAGCTCTCACTGCAGCTGTCTACCCCGAGAAAACGCACATGCAACTTCTTAGAGCTCAACAAGCGTCTAACCTTCAGTAAGAGTGATGTTAAATGATAACCCACAAACAAAAACCCAAAAGGCATCAAAGCTCCACCAGAAGTTGTCCCACACCTTTGCATTGCTCGGTCCAGCTTATCCAAGTATGGCACCAGCTTATCTTCTAGAATGTTGTTGATCACTTGCTCCGCATTGTAACTGTACTCTTCCAGGCAGGCCAGGATGAAGCCCTCACCAAGGTCTGGCAGCAAGTCTTTCACTTGAGAGATCAGAGAGTCCAGCTCCACCCCTGACACCTTGGCAATGGGTGCAGCAGCTGCACCAGCACACTACATATACCAAACAGAATTGGAGGCATTACTGGAAAGAGATAGCAGCTGAAGGCAGGCAGGCATGCACATTAAACAAAAGAGAAAGCAGCAGTCTGGGTTATCAGAATTTAAACACAAAGAAGTCAAAGACCAAAGTCAAAAGAAGAGAAATCAGCTAAGTTGTTTATACTACACAAGGTCTATGACAGACTTGGGCACACAACTACTTTTGTCTGTCCCTGAGTAATGAAGAATACTCTGGAGAACCCCTTCCTCAAATAACGTATGAACTGTACATTTAAAAAATATGCACATGAACTACAGTGATGAAGCACAGTATTTGAATAAACCACAGCAACAGGAAACCCAAGCCAACAGGAGCTAGAAGCAATTTGCTCAAAGATAAAGCTGGGATTCAGGTGTAGCTTTGTTTCTCATTTCACAAGGCATATGGGGCTGCACTGAAGTCTAGCAAAGGTAAGAAATGAGACTAAATCTCATCTAATCCCCAAACCCGAGCAAACTAATCCTCTCTTCACAGATGAAGTAAGGACAGAAAGAGCAGAATCTAGTCACACAGCTCTACTCACCTCATCCTCTGATGCATATGCAGCCCCAAGCTCTTCCATGTCCTCAGTAGTGCTCTCCACTATGGCTGATGCTCCATTAGATGCTGCTGGTGGTGTTGGATCTTTAACGACTTGTGCTTTTTTCCTGTCTACCCCTTCCCACGCACTTTCCACTGCTTGGAGGATATAGGCTGTCCTGGTCTCATCTCTAAGAGGACAGCATTAAGGACCTTTCTAGATGCATGTATTTAGACCTCACCTTGAAGTAACTTTGCAATTTTCAGTGACTCCCAAGCCTGTGCCCACATCAACATTTCCCTCCCTTTCAAGAGAAAACTTTCCATCACTCATTGCCAGTCATGCAGCTTAACCAGAGGCAGCAACAGTGGAAATGCCGCTGGCGTGAAGGAATCTAAGAGCAGCCAGGTCTGCAAAACCCCAAGGTGACAGCAAAGGATACAGTGTGGAGGATGCTTGCTGAAGCAGACTGACATCATCCTCAACAGGAAACAGCTCATCATAGTCACGGAGAAATCTGAGAATGCAGAAGCGAGTTTAATCAGTCGAACTCAAATTACCAGCAGACCTGTCACATGCTACCATCCCTGCTATGCTGCTTTGACTTCCTGACTGCTCAGGTAGGAACACATATAACCTCTCACCCAATACTGGATTCCTGCATGCATTGCCATGTCTGATTTTGCTCCCATTATACTGCAGCAACACTTCCCCCCAAGCCAGAGCCAGTTGCACCACTCCTCATGATGTTAAGACCTGTAACCCAGTGCTGCATTACAGAGAAAATATGGTTTATGATTTGAATGTGGTCAGAATGACAGCACCATCAGGAGGACAAGATTGAATTCCCAGTCCTGCCACTTACTCAGTTTGCATCTTCAGCATTAGCACTTAATATCTTTCTGGTCTGGTCAACCCAGCTGGAAAGCACAGATTAGTAATAATAGTCTAACTTGTCAAGGTAGCTAATGGCTAAATTGCTATCCTCCACTTTGAAAGCATGGATTAAAAAGAGTGAAGAATAACATTCTCCAGCATCATGCAACATCTTCCTCACCTTTACAACAAAGTCTGTACTGCAGCCTAAAATCCTCTCACAGCAGTTCTCCCAACTAGTTAAGAGTGATTTCTGACTCCCAAATGCATCATAATGCCCCATGATAATGTCTTGGGCAATTCTGTTGTAAAGAACGGAAGAAGACGGCAAGATGACCCTCCCCCTTGGGCCTCTTTTCAGCCAGACTCACCTCCTTTCCTGAAGCACTGAAGTGAAGATCTGTAGGAATTCCTCAATAAAAGGCTGAATATTCTCACGGCTGCAGAAAAAAATAGCACAGAGTGAAAAACTCAGTGGTAAGCCTACTGCCTTGCACAATCTCCCCATTCTGCCTCACTAGCCAAACTAGTCACACTTATACATAAAGGGAAAATCCTGTTTGAAAATAGATTTCAGATCACTTTTTGGCTTTCACAGGAGCAAAGGGTCAAATGGAAACAAGTTTCTTTTATGGCTTCAGCAAACATTTCAGCCAGCTAGATCTAAAGCCATATCACAGTTAGAATTAAAAGACTTGAGACAGACTTTACAAATCATAGTTTGATGCCTCAGACTTGCAATAAGCAGAAAAGGGCGTGTAGCACTTTGGTAATTGCACTCTTATTGTATGTCTTGGGATTATACCAGTGAACCTCCCAGAAAGTACGTGCTCACCTATGTAAGAACATATGCCAAGCAAACTTCTATTGCAACCTTTCTGTTATAATGCCTAAACCTCCCATTGCTGCTGATGCATCAAGCCTCACAGCAAGCCAGAATGCTCTCTGCAGTAGGTAAGTCTTAAGAAAAAAGGTATTCCTCTAGAAGCTGGACATATTTCCACAGTAGCCTCAGCTCTTCTCAAACTGGCAAGGAGTTTCTGAAGCTGTCCTTTACTGCCTCTGAAGTACACATAGTCCTTAATACTGTGGCATCTGAACACGTTACACTCCTTGGTTAATTTATACTTTCAGTATTCTGGTGGGTACTGAAAGGCAATACTCAGGTAAGCAAGGGTAAGGCAAGGCTGCAATTGCTCCTTTAAGGATTGGATTTACAGCACAGATTGGGTGATAAGAGTCCAGGTCACAGAGGATGTCAAGGAAGAAAATCCAGGTCTCAAGGAATTCTGCCAACAGACCCTCCTCATCATCTTGGACAACTCTACTGATATCAAACCAGGGAAAATATTCAAGCAGAATGAGAGCTGCAGAGACCAACAATCTACAATACCTGTAAACAAGCACAGACAAAGAGAGACCAGCCCAAGGGAGCACTGGCCTTACAATCAAGACCCAGGTTCTTGGCTCTACCCCCCAATATGCAGCATGATTTTGGGTCATTTCACTTTATTTCTCATTTTAAAATAAGGATAGTTATACTTGCCTTCATTTTAAGATTACTCATAGAGCTACCAATTAATGTCCACAACAGAAGGCAGGGGAAGAATGAGGTAAAGGCACCAGTATCTAGATTTAAAATGACTGTTTTCAGTGATCTATAACACTGCATCACTTTTACTACAGTGTCTCAGTCAAGGTGTCTACACCATTAGAATTTGCAACTTTGCCATAAACTGAGGTTAGAAAGCTCATTGGACCACAGCATTATCCTACTCTAGTGCAGTCAACACGCAGCTCACCACACCAATTCTGGTTCATATAGCTTTATCCGGAACATTCCTGCTATGCAGGACAATAGACTTCTGACCTTGGCCAAAGTCTTTGGCTACAGCCCCAACACAAATAGGAGTATCCATTTGTTTTCTTCAGTAAACCTGAAAATGAGGAAACAATCTCCCCCACAACAGCAATCGAATAACTGGCTAGTAACACAGAGCCCAAGTGCCAATACCTGCTTTCTAAGATGGGTTGCAGACAGACTTGGTTTATTAGGATGTGAAAAGCTTCTATCATCTTCTTTCTGGAATGTGAAATTCTCCTCCACAAATCAGCAAAAACACTTCAGAGAGAATAAAAGACACTGTTGGTGTCGGCACAAGAAATCTGAATCTTTAACACACCTTTACTCCAGAGTTAACCCTCCAGAGGAGGCATTTCATTAACAGAATCGGTTTTTTTCTGCAAGGACCAGAGATTACAGCCATTTCATAGTCATTAAGGAAAATCCATGCTCTAAACAAAGTTGGTCTCAATCACCAATCGTCCCCACAGCTAGACACATAATATCTCACCTGTACAGTATAGTCTGTGCCTTAAAATGAGACCAATCTATACATAGAGAAATCATTCATGTTTTCACACTTTGTTACAATTTGAATGGATCTCCCATCAAATTTCTTAGACAGCAGTGCAAGAAATCATTAGTCACCCCACTGCCCAGGAAAATTTGGGAATTAGAAAAGCTATCTCTTCAGAATTCTTTGAAGCAGCATAAAAAAAAAGATAGAAAGACTCCGCAGAGGTGGGTAAAGCAGCATGAAGTGAATTTTTAACTAAGCCCTGGGAGAGTTTTATTGAAAAGGCAAGCCTTTGCAGACATTTTCACCTGTTATCCTCATAATGCCTCTTCTTAATTGCAGATTCCAGCTCAGGAATTGCCAATTCATAAAACGAAGCTAATCTGTACAAAGGGGCAACAAAAGAGTAACTGTCAACCGAGGTTTCAAAAATCATTTGCTAAAAGACAAAACAAATTGTTAATTTCATTAAATTCTCCTCACTGGCAGCACTCATTAGCATTATCCCATTTTGTTATTTGTTCCCCGAAACACAAGCAAGCAAATATGCAATAGACAAAGAGCAGCTCTCTAACGAAACCATCAAGGTATCTTTGAAGATGTAGGCAAAGAAATGCATTTGAAAAGCATCATGCTACTGAACAGAAGAAAAATCTGCCCAATTGAGAAACATCCGTAACGCAAATTTGCAGTCTGCAATGAGCTGATTGGCTCGAGTCTATCCCGAAACACCCCCTTCCACCCCAATATCCTTATGGCCCTATCCTGCTGTATGCTAAAAACTGGATATGAAACAGGATATGATTTCCAATAAAGTCTTACTGGTCTTGCTATTCAGCTCTGCTCTAGGTGGGCATTTAGATGAAGGTATCCAATATGCAGAAAGGCTAAGAGAATGTTTCAGCAGAATGGGGCAGGGAGGAAACAAAGAAAATTAGTTTGGTCCAGTTCCACATTTTATGTGCCAGGCAGCCCACACAGACCCTTTCCTCCAGGGACTGAGCACCAAGAGGTATGGAGAAACACCTTCAGAGAGTAACAGCCACTACTGCTTCCTAAGTAGCTAGGTGTCACAAATAGTGGTTTACAGCACTTTGCACAAAAGCCAAGCTGAACTGATGAGCAGAGGCTCTATTAGGAACATTATGTCTATGTCTCGTATTAAGAGCCAAACATGTTAAATGAGTATGCTTGAGGCAAATGTAGCAGAAGCTGGTTGATACTTTCAGTCAGGGAGAGAAATTAGCAAATGCCAGCAGATGGATTCAGACTCACAAAGGTTCCAAAAAGATGTCACGTAAATCAGTTTTCCCTCCCCACACTCCAAAGACCCAGTCACTAGTCCATATTGAGAAGTAATGAAAATGTTGCTGTTGTCCTACTGCACAGAGATCAAGACTATTTTAGCACATCTCTGACATGAACAGTAGAATTAAAAGCAGAAGGCTTTTCTCCTCTGAATAACCAAGCACATATGCAGCGCTGCTTGCCAATCCAAACAGTAACCACCAGTCCACCAATCTGCTCTTCTTTCAATAACCAACTCAACAATGACATCTAAAGAGGACAGAAACCGGCACACCCCAGAGCAACATTACTCAGCCTGGGGTCTGTAAACCACTGGCAGCTCCTAAGACTTCAGAGGTCTGCAACATGATTGGAAACAAAAGCAAAATACAAGTATGTGTTTGTTCACACCAACAAGCAAACAAAACAGGGGAAATAAGGACAATAAATTAACACTTGGTGCTAAGTAAAGGCTGCTACAGCAGACTCTACAAGATGATCTGGGGGCTTAAAACACCTGGAGCAAGCCGGATAAGTACCAACCACTCAAGCACTTGCAGCCTCTGCAGGAACACACTCTGATGTCTGGTCCTTGAGACCATCCTGACTCATTGCCACCATGATCCAGAGTTGGACTGGGAATTAGCTGTTAGCCCAGCTGCGATAGTGCTGGCTTGTCATCCTCTCCCAGGTACTCAGCTTTTGCCAAACCTCAGTAATATTCTCTAGTGTAAAACTTAGGCATAACGTCAAACAAAAATGTTTATTTTCAGACCTTGATGGACTATCACTCTGAAATACTTTCTACTTCCCTTGCTTCAGGTCCTATGGCAGGAATTTCTTTTTGTCCACAACTCTCTTCTGCTCATCCCTCTCCACCCTTTCCACAGCACACTGAGTACTGTTTAGCTGCGTTTTGAAATTGTCATGGTTGCCTGCCTCTAGCATCACTCATAGATAACAATGAATGTGAACAAACTCTAGACATCCCTATATTCATTTATGTATTATTCTGTATTCCTGTCAGTGTGAACCTAGCAGTCTCCAGTTGCATTAAATCTGTCTACTCTTTTAACAATGAAGGGACTGGGACAGGACACAGCAGCACATTCAGTATTTTTACTTTGCCAAGACAAGCTCTGTCTGCAGTCCAAGAAGTACCTGTTACAAAACTCATGTTTTTGGAAGGTCTGGCAAGCCAATGGGAAGACATCAAGAAACGCCCAGAGTGTCGTGCAAGTGTCGCATAAGTACAGCACAATATCCCTCAGCTCCTGAGAGAGAGAAAGAGCAATTACTGGGAGAAAAGCCAGACAAGTTTTCCTAGGAACATAGTATAACTCACTAACAGGGACACATCATGTTCAGACCAAGCCTTTTTCCTGACTGCACAATCTGCTATCAATCATAAACACGTGTTACTGGGTCTAGAGGCAGACACAAAATCTCTGCTAAAACTTCTATCCTTTAAAGATCTCTAATGCAATCCCAACTGCTCACTCTCATTAAAGATTCTGTGAAATTATGAGAATCCTTCTCATGCCCTGTTTTAGACAGTGGCTTTGTCCTCAATATATCCTCCACACACAGTATTCTCCCTCATCTAGCCAGAAGCACTGCATAGCAGTAATACAGGAATTAAAGGGATGATTTCAGTGGTCTATTTTAGTGCAAGGTGCATTTCCAGGGTAGCTGTAACGACTCCCACACACAAACTATATGATTAAGACTGTGTAGAAGACCATGGGGCTTGCTTTGTACAGCACCCAGCACAAACCCCCACCCCCCCCTTAATTGACTAAAGTACACTACTGTTAAACATTTCTGAAGAAAAAAGTCAACTCTGATCACTGTCAGGGTTACATGGAGACTTCTATCAGATACTCTGTTACATTACTTATAAGCTGGTTAAGCGAAAAAGATGCCACGTTTAAAAAGAACCCATGATACAATGGATATGGTTGAAATGCACACAAGCAAAGCAATCAACTCATGGTGGAAAGGCTTTATCACGAAGTCATATGACAAACAGTGAAACAATGACATGGAAACATGTGCTCTATGAGCCACCAGTATTTGGGAACAGGATGACCCTCTGTGGTCTTACTTACTGCTCCACGGACTGTTCAGTCTGCAGGACTACAAACCATAAAGTGCAAGGAGCAACAGTTCTACCTGGAGGGGCATGTTCCCTGGAGTCACATTTACTTTTTCTTCCAATTTCTGAGGCTCAGCAGAGGCTCCTTCACACTGCAAACCACACTTATACAAAATATTGTTGAACACCTAAATCAAGATAAAACAACAGCATTAAAACAGACAGGATAAAGCAGTGGGACGTGCTTTTATCTTGTTAACAATCACTGCTATGATCATGTATGCAATACGGGATTATTTCCATACAGCATGGAGCTGTGTAAGATGAGAGCTGCAACAGACTCTTGCAGGCTACAGCAGGAAGGGCCACACTGCACTTCTGAAACTCCATACAACTTGCAATTAATTTAAGTGCAGCTGCATATGGTTGTGGTGCCGAGACAGGGATTGCAGCTAATCCAAATCCTTAGCTGTGTGAGAAAAATCAGCCAGCAAGGCCAACAGCGGGAGGACACCCAGGATCCCTATTTGCAACAGAGCAGTGGGACAACTAGGAAGTTATCACTACCTCCTGCTTACGAGCTAGTCCCAAAGCCTTCCTGCCCTCTCCCCTGAGGTTAGTGGCTCTTGTTTATAAACAAAGAATCTGGGGGGAAGCCAATAGGATTAGGTTCCAGATTGCTAACAACCTTTGGTGTAGAACCAACTTAAAAGCAACTCCTCTACATTTGCACCTTGAGAGATCTGTCAAACCCTCCTCCTAGAGATATGTGAACGGGTGGCTAAAGGTACTGAAGTTGCATACTCGGGGTTAGTATCACTATTCTACAGGGCATGTAAGCTCCTAAACCTGCACAGGTATCAACTCCTTTCAGTGACAGTGTAAGCACATAAACAGTTTTATGGATCAGTAATGACACATCTTTGAGCTGTTACATCCATATACTTGAGATGCACTGGTATCACCCTGCAGTGGTTACAAAAACACACACTAAAGAAACCAGTGTTCTGCAGAGAAACTGCTCTGACATGGTATATCAGGAAAAGCAAATGGAATCTCTGCTGTCGTCCTCAGTAATTAATTTGAAGGTTTGGTCTTGCATCCTAGGATATTTTTTTAAATGCGGTATCACCTCCAAGATTTACCTCTAACAGTTGCTTAACACATGGAAAAAAAGAAGAATGTGGCTTTCAAAAAGTCAAGTGACATTATAGGTGTCTTGGGGTAAACAGTATCTTGGGTTTGTTTATATTTGTGCATAGGTAAGCTTTTTGAGGACATAAAACATGACATTTTCAGGGTACAAAGACGTCAAGGCACCTCGATTTCCCCCTCAGGTTAAACATGAATCCTGCTTACTGAGTCTGGGGAATATAAAAGCTGCTTATAAAAATGAAAGCTTAGACATGGAGAGGTGTTAAATACCTTTTGTATGGCAACAATGCATCCCTTCCAACAGGTTTTCATTTAATCCGGAGAACCTGCAGTGTTAATGCTAACCCATTCTACTACGTCAAGTCTTAGCTACCTGTCACAGTCTCTATTTTGTTGCTTTAAGTTTCAATGCTTCCCCCACAGGGCGGGGAGGCAGTGGTACAAAGAATTCTTTTTGAACTGCCTCACAAGAATTCCTGCAGAGAAGGCCAGAAGCTGAAGGAAGGTAACAGGAAATACTCATCAAGTTATAATTTTGGATAAAGGTTCAAAACCTACCTGACACACATTAGCACAAACTAGAGAAAGTAAACAACAGCAAATACATTCTGCCTGCCTATGACCACATTTCCCTCCCTTCTACCCTCTAAGCTATACCACATTTCCAGGTGAAATCTGAGCCCTGGGCCAAGCAGGAAAGCAGTACCTGGAGGACAGTGGGCAGAGTTTCGTCTAGATCACTGAAGTAACTTGGTTGCTGAGTGAAGATATTTTCTGAGAAGAGAGGGGGAAGGAGACCATTTCCCATTAGTTCAGACATTCATGCCAATAAGCAAGTTCGCACCAGAAGATGTACTTGTATTATTACTGACACCCCCACCCCCTCCAGATACAGCTAATAACCATTTAGGACATGGGCACAGGCTCACTTCTCGACTCGTACACAGGGCCTACTCCTGTAAAGCTGGCCCATCAACTCTTCAGTGCAACTGGAGAACTGGCAATGAGAACATGCTCATCAGAGCAGAGCAAACAAGATGTTAGATGATTCACGCCCCAGAGGCTGAATCAATGAATAATGCAAATACTATCACTAAACATTCTTAGTTCCTTTATTTGACAACTGGAGTTGACTTTTAATTACTGGTAACAGTTCAGCATACACTGGAAAACGTTCTGCAGAATATTTCTTAAAGGTAATGAGGCTTTATTAATACCTGCTATTGTATTACTAGGACTTCATTATCTTTACAAAATACTCCACTGTGTAATGGCATACCATAAATCCTCACCAAGTAAGCAGAGAGGCTGCCTATTTTCCTGTGAATTACTATTCAGATGATGAAAATTAACAGAGTTCTTCAGCAAGGACAGAGCACAGGTAAGAGTTATGAGACAGGTTTCAGAAAAATTTATACCCTGCGAAGAACCTAACTTTATGAAGTTATGAACTACACACCAGAACTGCTCACGCCATTACTGTCACTACATAATGTGAACACTCAAGCAAGCAAATCATCGGTCACTTGCGTGCAGCATTATTGCATTACACTCCAGAGCATATGTATAATTCAAATGAGGTTTCATACACTTAGGTCATCTTCAGAATATTTTAAGACCCAGATAATCTAAGCTTCACATCTGAAAGAGAACTATTTATCTTGTCAGGCCTTCTTTCCACCGCTGAGGCCTGACAGATGAATTTAAGAGTAGAAGTTGCTGAAAAAGGATAAAGGGATTAAAAAATACAAAGGTTTATCTAAGCTTTTTTGGTCTGGAAATTTGGCTGCATTGCATGATCCCTAACACTTCTCACGTTAGTCCACTTGGAAATGAGACAGAAATAACTACCAAAGGAAAAAGTTTCATTACATGAACTGCAGACAAAGTGGGTTAGAATTTAGGAAGAAGAGCTCACTTAATGCAAGGTTAGGTACTCCTCCATCTGTGCTTAGGTGTATGTTAAAGATCCCAAGTGGTTCCCTTGTGAAGGGAGCACAGGATAAATACAGAAGCTAAGCCAATATGCCCCATCTTCATTATGCAGGTTCTAGCATCCGAGGCTGAGACTACTTAGTATGCACTTCCTACTAAGACTGTCTGTACAGATACAGAGAAATCAAGGGATAAGCACAGCTTGAGCAATGCTCTGAAGTGCTTTGTGGTTTGAAGGCACTATATAAATCAATGCCTGCATTGAAATTTCAATTTCTCCCACTTCACAGACCAGTGATTACCTTGTGTTGCACATTTCACTTGACTCCCAATTCTGGGAACAAAAGCACTCATACGAGCAGTTGGACTGTGCCCCATCTTCTAACTCTCCTCCCTCCCTAGCCAGGAATTGAGTTGTTTGCCCCTTCCCATCTCTACCAGGATTTTACAGAGCCCACATGGTCCTCTTACAGTGGCTAAGGACACATTTAATTGGCATGGGAAACAGCTGCTGAGGCATAACCGAGCCTTGGTTCATGCCTAACACCACAAGCCCAGCTCCAGACAGCTAAGCAGCAGGACCCAATGCTTTCCTTGACATAAATGAAGTTCACAAAAAAAAAAAAAAAAAAAGAAAAAAGTAATCTGATCTACGAATTGATCTAGAAATTACAGATTCTAGTTGCTACTGAACATTTTTAGAGCACTAACATTGGTATAAAACCCCACTTGTCACTTGCCATTATACAACTAAGCAAAAGCCTAAAACGCAAGAAGTTGTTCCTTGGCTTTAACTAACCAATCATTTTCTGGAGCAGGAGACCATTTCCTTTCCCAAAAAGCACACATAGATCCAGAATCTTAGGGATGTCGAACAGGAAATTATTGTAAATAATTTCTCCAAAGACAGAGGGAGTGATAAAATGATCCTACAAAGAAAAAAAAAAAAGTAATTTAAAGGATAATCCATGTCTTAGTCTGTAAGAACTCCAGCATTATAATGACACCTGTAAAAACATCTATCAAAGGTGTATTACAGATTTTGCTTCCTAGAAGGGAGCAACTCTGCTTGCGCCACCTTCTGTAGAGCCCTCCATCCCCACATTCCCAGCTGCTTGTCACTGCCACTACACCATCCACCCCACTGGCCTCGCACCACTCGCAGGGCCAGGCCACACCATGAAGTGAACCAATTGACCTAAAAGTTAAAAACAAAAAGCTACCTACAGTTCATTCAGTTCCCAGACCTGGCTCACGACATGGCCAAATAAACTGCTGAGCTGACATGACAATGGCTCTGCTCAGGAGTAGGAATGAGTAACCAGGCATAGGAACAGCCTAACTGACAGTAACACTGAAAAAATACACGTGAGATCACAGCCTGAGGTTATTGGTACCCTGGAAGAGTAGAATCAAGGCACCAAAGATGATTGCATCAGTGACAAGAAGGAAGAACACCCATGAACTGCAGCTCTGTGTCAAAAACATGCGACTCGTAACATTAAAATCTCTTCTAAAATTCCTTTGTCTCTTGACACTGAGAAACAAGCAAGCTAAAACATGATTTTGGATTTTCAGGAGACAAATTTGCCCATGGTAGCAAGTGTTTTCAATCACAGTGAAAATAAACCCATTTTCCCTGCTAAAGCAGAGGGACAGGGCTTTATGCTGGCTAGGTTCAATTTGTAGAACTCCTGCAGACTGCCCACACAACAGACTATTCATTCTCTTCAAATTACTCAACTATAAAATGGTTTCAAATGCTTGTCTGCCTCATCGGAGTGGTAAGATTTAATCAGATCCTAGAATGAAAGACACCATAGAGGTGTCAAGTACTTTTGCTGAAGTGGTGCCAGCTGCAGGNCTCAAAATGTCCTGAATGTCACCATTGTGACGATAATCAAGATAATCAATGCTTCACTAAACAACACATCATGAACCAATGAGGATATCAAGGGAGTAATTGCTAAAACACAAGGTGCCTCACTCATCCTGCCCAAAGGCCTTGTCAAAATTCCACAGCTCCTGATGGGAGCTGCACTCACACAATTAGGGCTCAGTATGTCTTTCAATTACGAAGCCAAGAAAACAGTAATTTAGAGCAATTTCATTGTGTGTCCAAAACCTGGGGAAAGTTTAAGGAGTGACAAGTACTAGCACAGATTACAGGACACTTCATGGCACAGATGAAGTGGTAGTCAGGGAACAAACGCTCAGCTTCTGATGGCCTGAGGAACCTCTGTTCCATGCAGCCACACGAAAGCCAACTTGTTCTTTTTTCCTCTTACAGCGATGTATCATACCACCACACATAGCTAACCTGCTATTACTTAGTTGATTGCCTGGATCTCCTACCTAAGAAATCATTGCATAGTTCAGATAGCCCCTCAGAGCTGAAGTATCAACTCCATATGGAGAAGCAGACTGATAAAAATAGCCAGGGAGAGGAACGCAGTTGGACACGCAAGTAAGAAACACAATTTCTCTGTCTTTTTTCCTAAGCTATACAGCCCAGAGCACCTGTAAGGCAAAGAAATATTTACCTTGGACTCCTTGTGAGTGGACATTCTGAGGAAAGTCAGGAAGATGCTCCGATGAAGACATTTCTGCATGTCATTTACCTCTGGCTGGCAATCCAACAAAGCATCAAACTTGCGAGGGGCATAGCGCAGGTAGGAATCCAGACATTTCTGAAGTGTCTCATCAAATATTACCTTGCACAAGGAAAGTCAAGAAAACAGAAAAAAAGGTAATGTCACACATTCATAGCTTGTGCTCATGTGCAGCCCTGTTAAATTTAAAAGTAATCTAAAACATTCAAGAGTGCTAAAAGGATACACATATGCATCAAATACAAGCAAACTCTTAAAATCCACAATGAAAAATCTATAGGGAAATACTGCTTTCTTTGCACTCTAAGATGCAGTAATTAAAATGCTTGACAAGTGACATAACGAGCACATACAAGTCTTTATGAAAATAATTTAAAGTTTGTGGCTTTTATGAGCACCTAGATTGTTCATGCTTTTTCTTCAGTGTCCACAAAACAATTACCTGGCACCAAAATTTGTCATGAGGCAAAGCCAGAAGCCAGTTCAGGTCATCTGCAATGAATTTTGCTCGCTCCAAGAATTCTTCCACTAAAGCAGGGTCTCTGACAAGAGGTGGTGGTCTGTATAGCACAAAAGACCGATCTGCTTTTATTTCTGGGTGCTGCAGAAAGCCAAAACACTGTATTAAAACTACAGACCAAGTGACAGGAATGCCCAGTCACCATTTGCACTGCTCACCAAATTTTAGGAAATGACACAAAATTACACTTTAATACAATTTGACGTTCAGCTCCCTGGCACTTCCCATTTTCTAATCTTTCAAGGCAGTAGATCAGTGGGTTTATATCCTTATTTATCAGCAATATTTTCAGACCTTCACAGTTTGGTAGATGTTGCTCCTTGAATTCTACTAACCAAAGACTTGCAAAGCAATCCTCCCACACCTTCAAAACAAACAGCAACAGCCTAATGTCATGCCTTTGAAAGGTGGCCTGCACTCTCTTTGTTCTCCGAACTGGTTCTTGCACAACTTTCCATGAAGTCAAACCAACATGACCACCAAATACAGAGAAGAAACATTTCACTACTCTTCACAAGGGTTACTGAATACTCCCACCCTAGAGTGAGAATCATGTTGAGTAGCAAGCAGCAGCTTCAAGCTCTGCCTCAACCCACACGTACACCCAGAGTAAACCTCCTCAAGAGCAAGCAGCATTAACGGCAGGTCTCACTTCGTGCCCAGAAGGCGCTCTCCATGCCTTCTTATTTCTGGGAGAAAAGGGTTACTGTGAATATAATTTTCTGATTTCACCAAGCTGAAGCCACAGGGTGGGAGGTCACGGTATGCAGCAAGTGGACAGACCTATCCCAGTGCTATAGCTCAGAGCTAAACTTCACACAGAGCTTGCAAAAGCTCCCAAACCATTCTCTCTATTGCAGCAAAGTTTACATTACTAATCGGGCTGTTCCTCCAAGGAATAAGTAGTTCAAGGAGAATACAGTTTACTACAGATGTTGAACATAGTAAGTTTTGTTTTGGGTTTGGTTTTTTTTTTTTTATGGTGGGCAAATGAAGTTGCAACTACCTGAATGCATTAAAAATTTTTTTAACAGGCAAGCTAACCAAATTTCATCATATCCTGGACACAGGGGTAGTTTTGCCCAGGCCTCAACATAAGACAATTATTAATTACAGGTCTTGTTTGGCTTTCAGGAAAAACAGAGCTCACCAGTGCTGGTAAAGTTCTCAGCTTCCCTGTCTTGGGATCCCTTTCTGTCAGATGGAGTTTATCCAGAGGCAATGCTGGCATTGTGATGACTTGTTCCTGTCTTTGGCAAACAGAGAAACAAAAGCAGCACAGGATGCATTTTAAAAGGTCAGTCAACCAAAAGCATAACAAAAGCGGCTACAGCCTTACTGTTACACACATACACACAAGGGGCTGGAAATACATTTAAGCAAAGCAATTTATACACCACCCAAATGCCAAACCTTGAGGGAACACCCAAGAGCCACCTGCACATGCCTCAGAAGAAACCTGTAACATGGTGCTATACCTTCATCCCTGTTACTGTTGTGGCTTGGCCCAGCTAAGCGCCATGCAGCTGCTCGCTCACGCCCCCCACCCAGTGGGATGGGGGAGAGAATCGGAAAAAAAGTAAAACTCATGGGTTGAGATAAAGACAGTTTAATAGGACGGAAAGGGAAGAAAATAATGATAATGATTATGATAATAATAATACAATTATAATATACAAAACAAGTGATGCACAACGCAATTGCTCACCACCTGCCGATCGATGCCCAGTTAGTCCCTGAGTGGAGATTCCCCCACCCCCACTCCCCCCAGTTTACGTACTAGACATGACATCACATGGTATGGAATATCCCTTTGGCCGGTTTGGGTCAGCTGCCCTGGCTGTGCCCCCTCCCAACTTCTCATCCCCCTCCAGCCTTCTTGCTGGCTGGGCATCAGAAGCTGAAAAATCCTTGACTTTAGACTAAACACTACTTAGCAACAACTGAAAACATCCGTGTGTTATCAACATTCTTCTCATCCTAAATCCAAAGCACTGCACTGTACCAGCTACCAGGAAGAAAATCAACTCCATCCCAGCCAAAACCAGGACACTTACTGAGAGAAAGGTCACAGATACCTTCCAGGACAACAAAAAGCATTTTGGCACACTGTTTAATATGGAAGCTTGATATTTAACTGGGGTTCCTGAAGAGTTGGGCTGAAGTCTCTTCTTTTGCAGTCTCTTTTAATGCTTGCAGTGTGCCTCCTTCCAGTATAAACTGGAGAGGCAATCAAAGCACATCCTGCCAACATACTATTAAAAGAATATTTTTGGTGCTTATGTGGTAGAATCACTCAGCGCTCATCCAGGTAAGGTACGCAGGGTGAGCCTACAAAACACAGACCTCCTTTCCCCTGCCAATTCCCACGTGCTCGCAAAACCACGTTTTAATCTTCAACAGTGTTTTTCGGCTCAGAAATATTTCAATTAACTTCCTGGAATTAACTGTAAGTCAAACATTAGAGTAATTCAGAAGAAAGTATGTTGTTATGTGCATTGTTAAAAAAGTTCAGATATTAACAAAAAATGAAAATTGCAGGTTAACAGAGCTTTAAATTTCTCAGGGGATTCCTAGTATTACTATTTCTGCAAAATGGTACTAAAAAGTTATGTTCTTGTTAAGGTTTAAGATCACAAGTCTACTTTGTGCATATTTAATTGCATTCACATTGCCTGGGCAGAATAACAATCAAAACTAGAGAAGTGTCTCTACAGCTGAACAATACTGATTCAGGAGCAATATCACAGTTTAGACAGCAAGTGAAAAAGTAACACTTTTAGTTCCAGAGAATTTGAAACCTATGGATTTAGGCAAAAATTGTCATCTAACATCTTAAGAGTTAAATTAAAAAAAAAAAACACTACAGTAGAGCAACGCCAATATGCACAGCTTAGAAAACTTAAAAATAATTATTTCTTTCCAAGGGACTATCGTGATTAGAATATTGACAAAAGCTTTTTCAATTTTTTATGATAAACAATTTATTTGGGGAAAAAAAACCCCAACACTTTTTAGCAGAATAAGCCAAGCTGGTTTTCAGTTCTCATCATATAATTAATTTGCCTCTTAAAATTTCTAGACTCGTCCTGAAAACTGCACGTAGACATGTGTGTTTGCAACAAGGAAAAAATGTCCAGTGTCTCCTTTTAAGCCTGCCAAGCATCAAAATCTCCAGTCAAAAACATCTTGGAAGAGACAGGTCCCCTGGTCAAAAGCTTATTCATCTGGAGAAGAGAATAAACCCGAGTACAGAATATCCTCAGCACAGAGGATCATTCCCGACCACTGTCATGTTCTTCCCCTCCAAGAGCTTTGCTCTAAACCACAAGGCCAGGATTAATTTGTCACACCCTGTGATTTCAGGCACGCAGCGAAGAGCCAAACAGCCCTGACAAAGAATACAACGACCCAGACTTTTGCCAGGGAAACTTATTTTCACAGCGTCAGGAACGTTCCCTGCCCCACACTTCCCACCATCGGCCGAGGCGGCCAGACAAGGGGACATCCGTGTGCTGGGGCCCTGGCACACCCCACACCCC
>VYZV01002946.1:46324-99562 GCA_013401275.1 Pandion haliaetus | reverse complement strand
ACGTTGCAAAAAACAATTTGGCCATGGAGCCTTTTTGTCTGATCTGGATAATCTCATTTCCCTTTAGTATTAAGTTCTAATAGAGTTTGTTATATTGAAGGCACGTTGCAAGTCTAGTTTAATGTTTTGCCGTGATAAGCAAGTATTTTCCATATTTTGTATTGTTTGTTTATGCTTTACTTACATCAGTTGGAGATTATGTTAATATTTGACTTTATTTTTTTAAATATACACACTGCTAATTGCTAGGGTTAGGTCTCTGACAATAGCTAAGCAATCATCTGCAACTTATCAGTATCTGATATTTACAGTTCAGTGAATGAAAAATAAAGTGTGCTTTTAAGCAAATATTTTTATTAATTTCTACTAATGTTATTGATGGCAGCCTGGTCCAAAGAAAATTGCTGTATCCCAATTTAAACAAGAAAACATGAAATAACTGTAAGATATATTTCTCATAAAAATAATTTCTGAATTGCATGTCCAGTAGCACCTCTTACTTGAAACACTTTCCGCAAATATGCGCACAAGTGTGTATGTGAATTACCATTTCTTCACAGCAAATGCTGAAAAATTATTTTTACAGTAACAAGTCAGATTTCCTTGTCCTTAATGGACAATATGGTACTGTATAAGGCCAAACAGTTTGTGGTTCAATGTTCCTTGTCAAGTCTATTAAGAAATTATTAAGCTATTCTGCTTTTACAGTTGATGGAAAAGCAAAGAGTAAGTCTTGAGGAAATAAAATGCATGCATAATTCTGCTGATAGTATTTAAACTAACCTGAACAGTCTGGATACATTTGACTTGACTCATCGCGGTTACAATGTGGTGTGCTTCAAAAAATAAAACACCATCATGGCTTACAAATTTTGTTTCTCAATAGAAGAGTTGTTTTCCGAGAGTGGAAGAGAATGTTAGGAGGTTTTTCTTGTACCACATCTTTCTCATTCCACTTCTTATTTTTCCAGTAATGCTTCGGTCATTTCTCAATCCCTTAGAAATCTACAGAGCATTTCAGGAAGCTTTGCACTCAGTATGTACTTTGAAGTGGTAGCACTAAGAGGTGATCTAAACATGACTACAGATTCCTAGATTACTGTTGAAAATGCAGTTTGGTTTTAAGGGTAAAAAAGAAGAGATTTAAAACTGAAGCTTCTTCAGCCACTTTCAATTTCTTTTTCCCGTGTTTCATCTTTTAAATGTCACACTGACCTCCAGCACTGTATCCTCACTCACACAATATGAGAGCAGGGATTTGCTGTCTAAAGTGATGAAGTATCATTGGGTGTGTGTTTTTAGGAACGGTATATGTCTGTGAGTGATACTTCTTTTATCAGAAAGGTGTAACTAGCCAATCACACTGTGACTGGTGCTGTCTTTACAGTGACTCCTGTCTTCCTCCAAACTGTTGCTTTCTCAGTTCAGAGAATATTTATACCGTCAAAAGTTACCAGCGTAGGATGATGTATCATTTTTCCCTTGGACTTTTTTTCTTCTTCCCCTCACGTAAACTCATTTCCAACTCTCTGGTAACAAGTAAAAGAAGAGTGAGGGATGTACTGAGTTTTCTATATCCGTCTCACTGCCTTACCTGCTTGATTACATGAAGGAAAAAAATCATTAGAATTAAATGTTGGCACATGGAAGCGAGACAGACATTACTGTCCCACTTGACAGGAACTTGTAGAGACTATTACTTAACATTGTCTGCATACTAGGGAGAAAACTTCTGGCCTGCCTGAGAGATGATAAAGAGAGAGCTTGTCTTACGGGAGTTTTCACACTATGCTGAGAAATGGAGAGGTAAGGGCAGTAGGATTATGCTGTCCCAGACACCTGAGACTCATTATCCAGCACTCATCTTTATGTTTCTGTACAGTATTACATGTGCCATGGAAAAAACACCGGGGGAAGGGAGGTCTGCGCAGCTGCTTCTCTGTCAGGTCATCCAGTTTAGTAAGCCTGTAAAAACAAACCAGCCTAACAGCTGAATGCATTGACTTCACTTGTCCAGGTTCTTCTCTGTGTATTCGCAAGTCAGAATAAATAAAGTTTTTGCCAATGGGGCCTTACTGACCAGGGGTTAGTCCTCTCTAGTGCTATTCTTCAGATGACAGCTAGTGGTTACCTAAGGTTGTTGTGAGATGCTTGAAGATTTTCATTACACTCTAAAGAGAAGATGTCTCCCACTACCTGCACACCTTGAAGTGTCACGTATTTATTGTTAAGATCTTGAAACTGTGCGTTTATAATCCCTGCTTTGTAAGAACTCATTTTACAATAACTACAGGACCGACTTTGGTCCCCTTTAAGATGATTGGGATCTGTTCAGTGATTAAGACTTTTTGAAGTTCAACTGCCATATCTTGAAACATGAAGTTGCTTATTGGTTCTAAGAGAAAATAAGAATACGTGTGCACGCAGTGATGACTACAGGAACTTAGATGCCCCCATATGAAAACAGAGAAATTCCTGTTCCTGGGAAGTTGAATTATTCTTACTGAAGCTATGTCCCCTTTGTGGAAACAGCTGGTACAGCAGATGCCAGTATAGCAGACTTCTAGCATGTACTTAGGCTGCGGAGTAGTCTTGCTAGATCTCATAATCCCAGCTTCGTAACTTGGTAGCTTGGCCAAAGAATCTTGAGAAATGTCTCTCGCTGTCTTTGCCTCAGAGTTTGCCTTGGAAAAAAAGGAAGAAATATCAAAAAGTTGTATAGTATTTCTTGACTCTGGCAAAGGAGACTGAGGGAGATAAAAGTGGTAAAACCAAACTGGGAATAATAATGGGCAAGCCTAAGAAAGAATAGACACAAAAATCATTAGTTCTTTTGTTTGTTTGTTTTCTTTTCCCAGAAGTGGAGAAAGTTGGATGGCAGGTACTTCAGTGATCAGGAGGTGATTAGTAATTACGTGACAAATCTAAAGTTGCAAGTGAAGTGTTTGGATGTAGGGTGTTTTGGGGCGAAGGAGGTTTACTGCTCTCCGCTAAGGTGACCCTTCAATTCAATACACGGCGTGTTGAAATAACCGTATAGGCTTTTTGCATGTGTGTATACGTTTATACGAGATCTTGTGTCTGAGTTTCCTGAAATATTTTTGAGGCAAATATTTGACTTAGATAATCTTTTTGTTCATAGGAAACAGAAGATCTATGCAATAAAATTGACTGATTTGTAATATTTACAAATGCTAATCACTGTGATAGTCATCTTTCTTACAGAGTACTGGAATTCTGAGTGTGTCTTTTGGATGTATTTAGACCTATTCACGTTACACTATGCTGTTTCTTTGAGTAGCTTTTCAATATATACAGCCTTTTCTTAGTACTTTATTTTGCATTTTTCTGCAATGTTGTGCATCTTATAACATGGGTTTGAGTCTAGGGAACGTTGAACCTGGCCCTTAGCTTTCACTCTTAAAAATTCATTCTTTAGTTTTACGTCAAACAGTTCCCTATCTGAAGTGTCCTGTTACGTGAATGACTTACAGTTTGTTTGAGGAAGTTACTTCTGTTGGCATTTGCTGTAATTGTTTCTAAATTCATGGTGTTAGGTAATGAAGAATCTAAACCTCTTAGTATGTTTGAAACATGTGAGAGTCAGACACGACAATAAAAGCATCAGTGAATTCCATAAGCAGCAAGAAATTTAGCCTGAGGAAGTAGCAATAGATAGTCTTGTGGTATGTGATTCATGTTCCACTAAACCTGATTCAGTTCTTGTGACTCATAATAAATCATTGATTAAACATCAAATGATCTTCCTCCCATTGCAAAAAGGATAGAGATGTCCAATAAAAATAACCAGGAGATTTGGTTCTGCCTGGGGAATCTGTTCAGCGGTTGCTTAACTGAAGGTATTCCAGTTGCTCATGAAAGTTCCCATAAGAATTTAATTATAAATTCCTCGTCAGAATGAAGGTTTAATACTTCAGATACCAGAAATGTCATCCACAAGTTTGATCAATTAAAGCAAGGGAAAGTACTGAAGCAAATAATTGAGAGCAGTTTAAAAGAGGGATATAATGAGTGCAACTGAATTTCAATTTACTTGTAGTGTGACGAATTCTTCCTTTTCCTTCTCAAAATGTTTATGATTATAGAAAGCATTCTGGATAAGAAATGTGTTATGCGCATGCAAACTTTGTAACCAGAGTTATTTGAAAATTGAATCTTACAACTGAGAAGAAAGTCAAAGGAACAAAGTTTTGAGTGTAGGATTTTAGTCTTTGCTTTAAGCTTTAACTTAAAGTGAAAATATATCCTTCTTGAGATCATTTCACTACATACATTTAAAGTAATGCATTTGACTTGCTGTTGTTTCACAACAAACATGGAAAATAACATGACAAATGAGGAGGGAAAATACAGTGTCTATGTTCCATGCCTAAAGGAAACATTCCCCCCCTTCCTTCCATCCCACCCCGGTGTTTCTGTGTTAATGGTAGGCTTGAAGTTTTGAAGATTCCTGAACCTCTTGTACTTAATGCATGATCCAGAATAAAGCCTCTGGCTGTTTTGGCTTGAAAAAACACCTTGCCAGAGCCACAAGTGCATCCTCCCCTTCCCTCCCCCCTCTCATTGCTACATTTAAGGTCCCTGCATTGCATTGCATTCCCATGCCCGGCTGTGTACCCTGTTAATCCAGACCCCGGCTCTGACCCACAGACTTAACTTTCTGGCTTGACTTCAGACCTGCCTTATTGCTGTGGACTTCCCTGGTGATTCCTGCTTGTGCCTGACCCTGGTTACTGTCTGCAGGTCTGATCCTGACCCTTGCCTGCTGGTTCAGCTTCTTGGCTTGACCTTGGACCTTCCTCATATCCTGTCTGAAAACCTGGGCTGTTCCTGGACCTGGCCCCCGTCACTAGACCTGCTCTGCTTGCCTGTGCCAGGTATTGTGGGACTGTGCTGCTGTTGGTGAGGGCACTGCCCTGCCTGCCTCCCTGTTAGCCCAGCTCCCAGCTCATCCTTCCAGGCAGAGCAGTCTGCCCTCGCTGCTCCCTGACTGTGTACTGCTCTGTACCGAGCATTGATCAGACTGCAGCAGCCTACTGTGTTGACCTGGATCAAACTAAAACATACTGAACACCATCAAAATCACAGCTATGTCCAGGACTTGGTGGTTTTTAAATCAGATTTAAAAAAAAAATAAAATCTGTGCTTATCAAATAACATCTCAAAGAATCCTCAGGTGTTTGTAGGGTTCATGTGCATAATTCCATTAGCATTGCTTTCTGACAGAACTGTCCTCTGATTCTTAGCTTAATATTTTGATTCCTGCTTCTGTGTTAGCTGTGTTTCATAGCGATTACAGTCATTGTGGCTCTCTGGAGCATAATGTGCTTCTAGATTTTGATTTTTCTTTTCTTCCTTCACTTGGTGCTGTACTTCTCGTGCTTCAGCTCAGATTCGGTGACTCTAGAGAGACCGTTCAGGGCTCACGCTGTGCTGCAGATGTTGCTTTTTCTAGCTTCTGCCTTCTTCCTAGCTAGCAATCCTAAGATGTAGTAAGGTATCCTTAATGTGAAAGCAATCCTCAGTAACTTTTATAAAGAAACTGTCTGCATGACAAAACATTCAAGTCAAATTTCTAGTAACTTCATGGTAGTAGTAAGTTACATAGATGTGCCTTCTTTATGTATCCTCTTTACATGCTTAAACCCCTTCAGTATGTGGGAACGTCTAATGCCATGGTTTTCTTTCTTACTATGCCAGTTACCAAATGGGATGTGAACTACCAATTATGTATAGTGTTATGTTTATAAAATATTTTAAAAACATGTAATTTTACAGTAAAATAGAAATACAAAAGTCAAAGCCGTACGAGAATGTTTGGCCAACCATTTCAGAAACATTTCTTTATTTATTCATTATAGGGCACTGTAATCTATGGCTGGCTTTGGAGACCTGGCCCCTATCAGTGTCTGTGTGAGGGAAAGGAGAGGAAAAAAAAATAATTTGTTGTTTTCCCTGGAAATGATGCAGCAGTATCTAAATTCTGTGCAGCTGGAATTTTGGTTCAGTGCTTTGAAGTGGGATTGAGACACTTCCAGTAGATTGTTATCCTTTCTGTATTTCATGAATCACTCAAAGCTGCATGCTGTGCCATCTGCTAACAGTTTGAAGCCACCAAAAACCCATTAACAGTATTGTCTGGGTTACTTAACGAAAGTCTGACTAAGTGTGCCTTGAGTTTGACATCGACTCAGGACACCAAAAATGGTAAAAGTTGTGACCACCCGAGAGGAAGCCAGGTGTAATTGAAAGGGCTTAGTGCACTGCAGGAATTGGATGCTCTCTTGTCTTGAGGAAAAGTTCGCAAAGCTTGTATACATGATGACGCTGGAATTGAAACTACTTGGAGAGTTTATGGAAAACTGAAAACAAAGAGCTGAAAAATGGAGCTCAATACCAACAAAGAGTACTCAGACTGGAAAAACAAGAAAAGTGGCCCTTTGTATCACACAGACAATTTTGGCATCTTCTGCAGAAGTGGAAGGGACTTAAAAAGAAATAATGAGAAGGGCAAGATTTATATAATGGTAGAGTTACTTGTTTTTCATGTTAGATGGAGCTGCATTGTAATAATATTCATGTAGTATTTGCATCAGGACATTGCATCATACGTTCTGCCATAGTTCTTTCCAAAACAAATGAGTACAACTAGATATAAAAGATATACAAAAGATAAGCAAATTAGATAGTACCATCACAGAAAATGTCCTGAGACCTTTGTTCTCAGAAATCTGGGACAGGCGTTGGAAAGTTTGTAATGAAGGTGGAAGAAACACTTGAAAATATGCTTTGGTTGGATGGGAGAGCAAGGGAAGTGAAGAACCCTGTTTCTTTGTGTCATAAGGAAATAAGAGTTGTTCATTATTCTTAGAACTCTCACACCAATTTTTGTTAACACTGATGTCTCAGAAATTATTATTTCTGGATTGCTTCTCTTCTGCTATGCAATACAGAGTTATTGAACTTTCTCTTCTGTCTGTATTCATACATTACTGTAGATGGCTGCTGGAGATATACATGGGTGTGCAAAGCCAGTCATGCATCCCTTCTGTTGACGGTAGCTTCTCTTTCTCTACAGAGCTAAATTCAGTGACTTTTATCTATCGCATGGTTTATTGCATACACAAACACAGTGTACAGGAAATAAAATTTATAGTTCTCAACTGCTGTAAAATCTTAATGACTGTGCTCACAGCAGACACGGTGGGTACATTGTATGCTTCAGGTTCTATTTTAGATAGCCTGTATTTACAGTCCTCGTATTTTGGTAAATATAATCCCTTGCTATATGGTAAAAGGCTAGCTCTAAAGATAGTAATCTTCACCATGATGAAGCCAAAGTCCAGATCTTTGTTCTGGTATAAAGGCTTGCTTTGTCCATATCAAATCCTTCATTTTGAAATCATACATTCATATACTACTTCCCTCCCCCCCAAAAAAAAATATTTAATAGAAAAACTGGACAGTATGTCAGATGCATCAGCCATTCCACTGGTGAGAAAAACTGGTGTGGACTAAAGGTTTTATAAAGATAAGCCATGTTAATTGGTTATGTTTTTTATGATTCAATTAGTTTGGGACTTAGGTCTCATACACACATAAGAAAGTTTTCATTATCCTTCTATTTCTTGTGATGATGTCATGATCAACAGCGGAGCTTAAGAGCTTCACGACTTTTTTAGATTTTCTCGCAACCTATTTGAAACTTCTTTTTAGTGTAAGAATATTTTTTTTCCCAGCATTTGACTGATTCCCAGTTCTGCAAATATTTATGTGCATATGAAGAATCCTACTAAAGTCAGATTTCTTATATAAATAATTTATGTAGACATGTAGGAAGGCCCATGCCTGCATATGTGACTTATGTACTTGATTTAATTCACTGTCGTTGCATAACTACTTGCTGTATTTCTAAAAAGTTTCCAACTATGAGATCCTAGTGTCTAACTGCAGCAGATAAGAAATACCTCCAATGTTTTCTTTCACACTAAGTAAAACTAAGTTCAGAACAGCTCAGAGTGATGAATTAAAAAATGAGATGCTTAATTTAGACTGGGCTTTAGTCCATATTGTTCTTCGTCCATTATTTATAAAAGGTTTATGCTTTACTCTTCTCGTGTGTATTTACAAACTTGGTAAATGCTAAAGTGTTTGATGTCACCATTTCTTTCTGCTAAACCATGTATTGAACAATTAAAGTAAAAAAATCTTCCATGTACTGTTCCTATTCTTCATTTTTATCTAAACTTACCTTTATTCTTTCTTACTCTTGTCATTGCTTTCCTGACCTTTTTTCTTTTGCAACATTGTGAAGCAAAATATATCAATTTCATGAGTTCATGGTAGAAGGGGATTGAGAAAAGCAGAAAATTGTGTAATATTTATAGATTCAAAGACTACTTTGAAATTACAAAATATTAAACTAGTCTGCTTTGCATGAAGCACTGATTAATTAATCCCATCCTAATATATGCTTTTGCATTTTTATCTCTCAGGGTAAGCATACAGTAATGGATTTTCAAACTTGAAAAACCCATTTCTTTGACTGCTATGCAGAAGTGGGAGATAAAGGTCATTTTTTTTAGTCTTTAGTTTCATCTCTTTGTCCAGCTTCCTCAATGGACTTTGGAAATGTTAGAAGTATTAAGGCATATTTTTACTTTTATGTGTGTGATGTACCACATACGTGGGTAGTACATACAGAGTTAATAAAGCATAAACACTAATTAGGTTTGTATTTGCTTTGCTGTTAAAACTACCTCAGGATTTACCAAATAGTCCAACTCTTCTTGTGTCTCAAGGTACAATGTGTAAGACCAAGTCAAGGTTGGACGTGCCTTTCTTTGGGAGCTACAATTAGTGTTGATAGATGCCAGCTAGTTTTACTGACTGATTCTTTTTATCTTTTAGACCACATCACAGGCTTAATGATGTCTGACATGTCCAGAAAGGCTCGTGACACTGATGGAAGAGGAACTAGTCAGCTGGCATATTTTATTTTCCAAAGATAATGCATGTCAGGAACTTGGGAGGATGAACTTTCTGCAGAGGTGAGACTCTCCTTTCTGCCTAAGCCAGACAGGAGGAGCAGCAAGTCTGGATATATTCCAGCAGTAGAGCTACTTCTGGTTTATAAGTGCTTTCAGAATACCCTGTCCTCAATGAATATTTTGTCCTAAACCCTGAGAAAACAGAGCTGATAGCACAGGATCCTCTGCAGCTGTTTGCTCTTCATGTTTTCAGGCTGTATCTACATAGCCCAAGTTGGCTACAGTATGACTGTAATTTATTATGGTTAATTGGAGTAAAAATGCAGAAAATGCAGCCAGCAGAGACTGTTGTAGAAAGCTCTTTGCTACTTACAGAGTGGACAGTTTCTGGGGTTTTACTGTATTCTTATTTTCTGACTTTTATCTAGATTAAGGTACATCTCCCTTTACTGTTATGCTACACCCAGTGGCCTCACTGAGGGAAAAGGAAAGGATTTCTGCGTCCTTCCTTGGGGAATGCCTTAACCATGAGGGGGTTATGGAGCCGGTAAGCACTATCACTGCTCGCTTCCTCTGCACATCTTTAAAAGATAAGTGTGAATCCTGTTCTTCCTTAGAAAGGAAAGTTGTGGGAACGTGTTCATCGGGTGTGCGCTGGACTCTTTGCACACGACGTCATCCTCACGTTCTCCTGAGCTTAGTGTCCTGTGCTGGCAGAGGAGGGAGGGGGAGGATTTACAATGGCATTACACTGGGTGTTTGCTACAGGCCAGTTGTTGGAGTCTTCATTTTCCTGGCTGTTTTGGACACTAAGTTCCCCCTCAGTGTTGTAGTAGTGAACAGCGCTTTACTGGAGTTTAGAGACCATCTGACTAAAAGATACAGACTTAAATCCTCAGATTCTTTAATGGAGTTGGATGCCAACAGTTTCTGTGAAAACCATTGCCCTCAGCCACTTAGGGTACCTTCTTTGGCAACATGTATTTTACATGATACGCCACTTTTGGAACTGCATCTCTGTATTAACAACAGTGAGGAGAATCAATGTGCATAGCATGTCAACAAATGACTGGGTGTGCGTAATGCAGGGGCTAAGCTCAATTACTGCTCAGTCTTTGCTGGCTTCTTGGCTTGATGTTTTCATACTCAGTTGCTATAAAGCAGTGCTGTAGTGTGTTGGATTTGCCTGTTCTGTGCTGACGCCTTTAGCAGGAAGTCTGAGTAAGCTAGATGAGGCTGAACAGTGTTTATAACTGAATTATAAATTACAGAGTCTAACATGATTTGGCTTTAAGCATATGAAGAAAAATTAGCTTTTTAATACAATTCGAGCAAATCATAATAAGCGAGTTGCTGGCAATAGTCCTGGTGTAGAGAAGTCTTAAGTCTTATGTTAGCTGACTGAGAGTGTACGTTAAATTAATCACAAGCTCCTAGAAGTTAATATTAACTCAATTAGACTGAAATCACCATTATACTATATTTTGGAAATTCATTAAATAAGGAAGTTTATGCTTATGTTCAGTTGCGTCAATTCTCTTACGATCCATTTTGTTTGCATCTTTATCTTTCCTCACATCCTTGGCACTTACTAATTACTAAAGAGAGCAGTCATGCCTATAGTTAAAAGACTGTCTAAATTGTAAACAGGACTGAAAAAAAAAACCCAACTGTAGCAGCATCCCATTTTGCCTCAAGACATGCAACTAATGACTTTCTGGTTTTGTTTGGGTTTTTTAATGCAATTTTCTCTGTATGTTTGTTTGTTTTATTTGGAGGATTATATATGACCTTCATGAGCAGGCATGTTGCATTTGATGTTCTTAAGTAATCATGTCTGTCTTTACATAGATAGGAGGAAGTTGACCTAAAATTGTCAATATCAGTATCTCAGTGAGCATCTTTTTCACTCAACAACCTTTTATTTGAGTTCAGAATCCTACATGAGTAATGATGTGATTTTGATGTTATCACTTATGAAAGGTTCTTCTCCCCACCAAAAAAAACCCAACAAACAAACAAACCAACAAAACACACACACGCAAAACCACACAAATTAAAAAATAAGAAAAATAAGAATTGCATATAGTCTTCTAGCAAGGTAAGATACCCACTGTCACAAAAAATCATTCTTGCTTGTCAGTCACTGCCTTAAGTTTCTCAACATCCATTCTGGTTTTGGGCACTTGTATGTCCAACAAACATAAAGAACTTTCATTATTTCACAGCTCTTTTGAACAGAACAATGTCTTTTAGTGAAATTTCAAGGGCAATATCCTATTTTGTTATAGTTCCCTGTGCAAAATAACATTCCTTATGTAAAGTTTGGCTGTGGAGACTGAGAACTACAAAGGTTTCAAACTCCATTCATGGACTTCACACTAGCATGTACCCGACAGCTGTTGACTAATAGGAAACAAAGTTTAGCCATGAGACCCTGAGGTATGGACGTCATTGCTGAAATGGAGGTTCTTGCTCGCTTAATCCTTAGTGCATCTGCCAAAAACACTGTTATGATAACTTCTGATCTCTACTTCATTTCAGCAGACAAATTTGATCTGAGTAATAAATCTATAAAACATTTGATTTTGGAAGTATCGTGTCCTGGTTTCAGCTGGGATAGAGTTAATTGTCTTCCTAGTAGCTGGTGCAGTGTTATGCCTTGGATTTAGTATGAGAAGAATGTTGATAACACACTGATGTTTTCAGTTGTTGCTAAGTAATGTTTAGTCTTAAGTCAAGGCTTTTTCAGCTTCTCATGCCCAGCCAGCAAGAAGGCTGGAGGGGCACAAGAAGTTGGGAGGGGACACCATCGGGGCAGCTGACCCAAAGTGGCCAACGGAGTATTCCATACCATGGGACATCACGTCTAGTATGTAAACTGGGGGGAGTGGGGGCGGGGGCATTGCTGCTCGGGGACTAAGTGGGTGTCAGTTGGCAGGTGGTGAGCAATTGCATTGTGCATCACTTGTATATTCCAATCCTTTTATTATTAGTGTTGTCATTATCATTATTAGTTTCTTCTTTTCTGTTGTATTAAACTGTACCTGTCTCAACCCACGAGTTTTACTTCTTTTCCCGATTTTCTCCCTCATCCCACTGGGTGGGGGGGAAGTGAGTGAGCGGCTGCGTGGTGCTTAGTTTCTGGCTGGGGTTAAACCACAACAATCAGTTAGCCTCTTTCTGAAAAGAAGATTCTGGAAAAACATATTTTTTTAAGTTTAATTTGACTAGGTACATTCAAAAGGAATCCTTAGACTCTAGCTGATAGTGCAGTAGAGCCTCTGAAAGGCTCCAGTTATGGCATAATAGATATGGTAAAACAGATATGGTATAAAGCAAAAAAAGTTGACAGTAGAGTGCAAGAATCTCAGATGGCACTAGCTAGCTTATCTGTGCAGTCAGTGACGTGAAATCAGTTTGCAGCAGCACTAGTTCCCATGTATGTATGTAATGGTGGGAATAAAATCTAATTAAGCTCCTGATAGCAAAATGTTTTAGCATTTGTTGTTGGTTTTTGTTTCCTCCCCTGCCATTTTGGGTCAACAAATTCAGACAGAAGAAAAGCAGAAGCAGTTCTGGTATGAGTATTGCATATTCCTACATGTATATGTAGGTGTGTGATTTTTTTTTTTTTTTTTTTTAAAACCAAGTTTTTACTTTTTTTTTTTTTTGTGTGNCCAACCAAACAAAACCCCCCTAAAAAAACCCCAAACTTCCAGAAAACCCATGTTGGTAGCTAGTGAATGTGTCATTTTAACAGCTGTAGTTAGAAAACACAAGCCTTTAACTACTGTTTTAACATTAAAAAAAAAAAAAAAAATCCTGGAGGTTAAATCTTTTAATTATGATACAAAGATGTCAGAAAGAAGAAACAAACACAAGAACAAGGGATCTCCTTGTGCCTCTTTCTCTCATCCCAAACCTTGTCTAAAAACCTGAAGATGCTACTCACAGTATTGCCAAGTTATTCAACTTCAAAGGGATGCTCAGGACTTATGTTATTAGTTCCCTAGAAACCTAGGCTGTCTGACTTTTTTTTTTTTTTTCTGCTGGCTTCATTCAGTTACTGAGGTTCTTTTCTATTTATACACTGCATGTTAGATAAAGAAACTATATGCTTATATTAGGCATACCTCCCATTGTATTACAACTTGATTACTTTTTTTTAAGTAGTGCTAGAGCAGAACTTCGAAAGTGGTCAGTGTCTTATTCTTGTTCTTCGAATGAGTTGTTAGAAACTGTATCTAACTCAGAAATATGCATCCTCAGCCTGCCCTTTCAGATCTGTGCATAACAGGACATGGTTTTGTCAGTTCCTCATTTTAAAAGGAAATGTCTCTTGTTAAATCTCTTGCATGGGACTCACCACACCATGACCTGAAGCAAATGTTTGTCTCGTATTTCATAATACGGGCTGACTGGTGGGAGAAAGTAAACCTGGGCAAAGGAGAAGATGTCTGTGTCCTGCAAAAGTAACTGTAACTTATTTTTATCAGGGTCCAATCTTTTTCCTACTGTCAGAAGGATGTAAACCCGTATAAATAGGGCCTGCACAGATTCTGACATAGATACATTACTTACAATGCGGATATCATAACTTCTGTCCCTTGCTCCAAAATGTACTCTACTGAATTTCACAGAACTGAGTAAATTGGCTGAATTCAACAACTCCTGAAAAATTGGGTAGAGCATCTTTTTACGTATGAGGGCAGGAAACATTTTTATGAATTGCCACCTTTGCCTTTCAGGTGGCTGCAGTATTGCACTTGGGGCATCTCCGGGAAATGTCGATCTTGCTGTTGGCAGAGGTGGCATGTTGGCTGCTCAGCAGCAAACCAAGGGAGAATGAGTCCTGGCATAAGTGATTAACGGCAGCCCTGATTATACAGGGGATGAAGTTAATGAGCAGTGTTGTCATCAACATCAGTTTCTGGCTTTCCTTTGTTGCATCAGACACACAGTCTTTCAAATACAGATCTCCAGGTTGGGTTTTGCGGCATGGGGTTCCATGGCCCCTGCTGGCAGTGGGTAGGTGGGCAGTTTCTCAGTTTTCTCGGACAGTCGGATCAGCTCTTCAGTGTGCCTTCTGACACAGCTCAAATGTACTGCATTGTGTGTGTCTCTGTCTCTGCTTCTATCCTGAGACTTCTCTCAGGAAATAGCTAAGCTAATTTTAGGAGCAAAAACAGTTGAAAGAGGCCCATTGCGAATGCAGCCAGAGTATCTCCCGTCTAATCAGTTATGAAATCTGATTGATGCTAAAGCTTTTTCTTAGCAGAATGTTTATTAATCTTGAAGGGGGTGGGGAGAAAAACAACACGAGATCTTTTACGAGGCAGACATAAATGAACAGAAGCTCTTTAAAAATGAACTTGTGGGAACTGGGAGATTGATGCAATACATCACAGGGACAGAAAGGCCAGACGACAGCTTTCTGAGTACATGTTGGCATAAAATCAGAGAGAGAGAAAAGAAACCATGGTACTTTTTGCCTGACGTGACCTGAGGAAAAATACTGGCTGTTGTGCAGCTCTTGCATGCTTATCTCGGGCATGTCATGTTCTGTATTGATTAAAATACAACTTCTGGTGACAGCAGGAACCCAAATGCCCTTCTGAATTGTGTGCAAAGTGCGACAGTTGTTCCTTCAGCCCAGGTCATGTTTCAGTGTATGTTTTAGCAACAGCTTTTTATTGCATTTGATTCCTGTATCGTTGCTCTGAATGAAGACACGGGAAAAACACAATCTTAGAGCAACATTCTGTTTATGTGGGGAAAGGTAACCTGTTGCCAGGGTCTATGAATGTCGTATGGATTCACACTGTGCCAGGAAGGCAGGGAAGACAAAAATGAAATTACTTATATTTTTAAATCTTTCCTATAAACTCTTTTACTGCTTTTTTTTAAAGTTGTGTTGCAGAATTAACAGATGCAGGAGAATACTTTTTGCACCATGAGTAGAATTAGTGTTATTGCTGTAGCAGGACTACTGTTAAGGGCTCCTCTCTCTTATGTTGACTACAAAAACCCGGGAGATGAAGACAGTGCTAAAGAGGGCGTACAAGCTTCTTCACTTGTGTTCTGTCATGTCTCCTATGTTTTCTGGTGTCTGTTCCTGAACAGATCTTTACCATGTTCCAATTCACACAGGGTGGATTTTTTTTGCACGCACTGAGGATTTTGTCTTGAGTCTTGCATAACTATTACTAGACTTGAGAACGTTACTGGGCTGCAGGCATGAGAAACAGACTTTAACCTAAATAGAGTAGGTTTGAAACTAAAAGGTTTGAGCCTGGCTTTAAACACTCAAAAATTTTTGGCAGCATACTATAGCCCAAGTTACAAGGTGCCACATTATTTGGAACTGTACATACATTTCTTCTCTGATTGCTACACGCAAAACAACCATTTCCCTCTCATTTTCAGTAAGATGATGCTTCCTGGTCTTCCTTGTAATCAGCTTCAGAGAAAGGATATTTTGTACAGAGAAAAACTATCTGTCATAAACCTAGTGCCCTTTTAGAACACTTTGTTACAACTGATTGTGCCTCAAATGTCATCTTTGGGAAGACTTTATCTCTTTAGTCTGGGCCAAAATGAACACTGATGAGCTATTTCTTGCGTGATTGAAGTTCTCGGAGCACAACTGATAACAGCAGTAACAGTCTTGTAACATACAGCTTGTTATAACTCTCAGCTGTAGAGGGTTTTACCAACCTCTTGCCACAAACTTTAGTGGGAACAGATGAGTCTGTGCTGAAAGCTTTTGACAAATCCTGCCCAGAGTATTTTTTTGAGAACTGTAGGACCTTTTTGAGGGTATATGTAAAGACCCAGCATGAGACATGGGAGTGAGAGCCCTAAGGCAAGGAAACTGTTCAACTATTCATGTTCCTAAAATTACTTTGGTCCTCAAGTCACTTCTGAGCCAAAACCAATCAGATATTAGACTTCAGCAAACTTGTGAATGTCAGAGTTATTTTGGGGAATTGGGATCCTTCATCATAACCACATGTTTTGCCAAGATATGATGTGTGGCCCCAATTCAAAGAAACTGTAAATACTACAATTTACCCAAATTATTATTCCCTTGCTATGCCTAAACTTCAAAGAAAAACAGTTTCTTAATAGTTTGTATGTTGCTATAAATAATATATATTTTTTTATTATTATTATTGCATACTGAGAAAAGAATAGCATTTCATGAGTCACACTTATTGTGGGGTCTGTGGACAAAGCTTTCAAGGCCTCATGTTCCCACAATGTGCAAAAGCCTTAAGGTTCAACAGTCTTGCTTCTTCCAAAAATAAATTAAAGACAGATTCTTAAAATACTTTAACATGAATAGCTGAACATACTTCCAGAAACACCTTGGTAACTAAGTTGCTATGAGATCCGAGCAAAGAAAAGGAACTATACACAAAGCCTATTACGGGTCAGATGAAGAAAAATCTTTGTCCAGAAATTTCTTGGGTTTTGCTTGGTGTCATCAGTCAGTGTGTCAGAGGTAACATGTTTACTGAATGCTTGAATGTGTAACTGCCAGGATTGGTTTTGGTTTAGGTTTTTTTTAAATTATTTACTTGAAATGAAGCCTGCTTAAAAGTGACACTTGGCCATAATTTATTGCAAGTGGCACAAATCCTGTTCTGTTACACCTCTCTAATCCTGTTGAGGTCCATGGCAACAAAGAATTTGACTCTCGTTATTATAATTTAAAACTAAGCCAAATTGCCAGATAAGCTGTCTCTATACTATTTTGGTCAAAGATTTTAATGTTTCTCTTGTATGAGAATTAATGAATGCAAAATTCCAGTCAGACTGTATCCTTTGTAAAATGACAAAAATAAAACCTGAAAAGACAGAGCTTTTCAGGTGTGCAATTCCTTGCCTACATAAATACCTTCTTCTAATAAGTACCTTTCCAAGTAACCTGAAACAGCATTTGATCCTTCCGGTGCTGCAGGCATTTTGCTGTCCTGTGTAAGTATCAAAAGACATGAAGTTCAGTGGATGCATCTAGATGTTTAACCAGGTCTTGCTTAGCTTGAAGGTTAGTGGCAATATCGTTCATTTTGTCTGAACGACAGCAAAAATAATGAACCACAGTCCATGATTTGGCGCGGTTTTATCTTCAATGCCTATCTGACAGGAGAGAGAAGCGATCAGAGCTGCAGTGAGGATGGGATCGCCAAGGGCTGCTGGAAGTGATTGAGTAAGGTTCTTTGAAGAAATTCACTGCATCTTCAGATATTTCATCCAGAAACATCTATCCATTTTGCAAGGGATCTGAGGAAAGCATATGATACACTGAAAGTTCGTCTGACTGACCAAATCTATTCCATAACATTGTCTAAGAGCCCAGTAAATACATATGGGAATCATTTCCATTTGTGTGCAAAAGCAAATATAACTGACCTTGTAATACATTTCTGCAGACAGTCACGTCTATGAACTTTGCGTCCACAGAGATTGCATTCATTTTGCCTCAAATGCTTTGTCCAAGCTCAGAAGGCTGAAAGGAAACTCTGAAGTTTGAGATTTTTTCATCCTTTTGAGAATGAGGTTCTCTTGAAAAGCTTGTGTTTGTTGATTTGTCCCCTACTTTGGAGCAGAAGCCTCTTCTCCCCACTATGCTTCCATTTTCTGCTTTGCTAACATGTAATAATCTCTCATTCCTTTCACTTTGGAGACTAGAGAGAATGATGCTATATAGCTGTGGAATATTTTTAAATTTGGTTTTAATCAGATTTTTATGGGATGGGGTGAAAGTACTATAAAACTAGTAATTGATCCTATATGATACATTCAGTAAGGAAATTTAAGATTTCTACATGAGAGCACTCAGATGAGTGATCCTGCTACCAATCCTCTAGTAACTATCAAAACACAGTAAATGCTATGTGAGAATAGATTGCTGCAAATGATAGTAACTGCAGTGTTTCAGGTTGCAAATTATATACTGCTCCAAGGACACTTTGTTTTATGTGAAAATGTGATTTTTATAAATCCTGCACATGGTTGGAGATAAGAAACATTTGCTTTGATTCAATTATTGTAGAATTTTCCTATTGAGTTGTCATGTTGCGCTGGGCTGTGTGGGTAGCATGTTGGGGTCAGCACAGGGTTCAGTGGTTTCCAAGCAGCAGCCAGCGCCGAGTACTCTGCTGTCACCCACTGTGCCAAGAGGGACTCAGTGCCTGCAGAGGGAGCAGCTCTTGCACCCTCACCCTTTCTGCTTGCCGGTTTGCAGAATTTACAAATTTTTTTTTTTTTTTTTTTTAAATAGAATTTTGTGAATTATCTTCCTGTTACATTCCTTTTACTGTCTCCAAGTATGATTTTGCTCTACATACTTGATAAATGTCAAATAAACTATAGGGAAATACTTGACTGCATGGGAAATTTGCTTTTAGGGTTGGTAGCTTTTTTGTTTAACTGTACTGTCAATTCCATGAAACAACAAGACATACTCAAACATCTTCGATGTTCAGCTTGTTCACAAATAGTAAGTGACTGCTTCCTCGGTATCTCACCTAGCACACAAATGTCAATATTTATAGGGTGTTTCAGTATGTTATGGGGTACTAGTAGCATTTCCATGCAAGGGATCATGATTTTCCACCATCAAGAAATCAAAAGCTTTTTTATTGTTGTGGGGTAGAAGATACTAGCAGCAACTAAAAACAATGTTAGAACAAGTAAACAAAGGCTGACTTTGTGTATCTTTCACAGGCATTGATCCAAACCAAACCGTTTAGGGTTCAGCCTGAAAAAACAGGTTGGAATAGCTGAAAGCAGACACAGAGATGCTACCTAAGGACAAGATGAAGTAAAGAGTAAGTCAGTTTTCCGTACCTGTTCTTCCCTAAGAGACCAATTCAGTTCTTTGGGAACCACTGTGAAAATTCAGATTAACTTCAGTAGGAGATGAACGTTAAGTATTAGCATGCCTTGAGTAACACTAACCCCAATCCCTGTGGATCATCTCCTGCTATATTTTCCCTAGATAGTGAGTGTCCCAGTGTATCCAATGCAAATTCAGCTTCAATAAGAATAATTTGGTAGATGGAGCTGGGTCTCATGGCTATACCACGGGTCTATAAGTCTAGGACTCTATTCTGTTTGGCTTGTTAGGAGAGTGGATCTCCACAGCTTTGCAAACTTCTATGTTTTCAATCTTGCAATCAAAATTCTTCCCAGTAGTCTCAGTTGGACAGACCTACCTTACAGCTCTTAAGGTAACCAGCTTAAACCAATCAAATTCCTTCTTGGACTTGTTTAGGAGTCTCTTTTTGTCCTAACCCTCTCCTTCTCAGGTGGTCTTTCAGGATCTCAGTGTTGTACCAGTCAGGTGCTTTTCTCCTAAGTCCAAATGCAGCCTGTTCCCAGGCCACCAGATGTTCTTTTGGTCTTAACTTGAAGAAACCTGTGCAGAAAGTGCTCACTGTTTCCTCTCAATACTTCTTCCAATGGGTGTTAGCACTCATTATTAAAACACGCATCTCCTTCCTAATTTAAACGTACCTAACTTTTGTTTCTTGTTTTGGCTTTTTATAGTAAACAAGCGAGCCTTTCCCTCAAAGGACTGATTTTGGCCTCTTTATTCATGTCCAGCTGGTAACTTGTGTTCCTATGTTTTACACCAAAACCTTAGGTTTGTGCAGAAAACCTGAAAAAAGTTAACATTTTTTTCCTATGCAGTATCTGTGCAGAACAATCTTCTGTGATCCATAAAGGGAGTATAAAGATTTTTCTATTTACTTATTAAGTTCATGTGAATGTTATTCAAATGTAAAATACATATAGTGGTGGGACATACTGAAATCTTGAATTGTCAAGTTTAAAACTAGTAGATGTTAAATGACCAACCATTTCTCAATCCTATCTCCTAAATAAGTCTGAAAGATTAGTGATGATCTCTTCGCTAAAGTTCTCTGCTACACTGTAGGATATATATTAACTTGTTTATCGGAGATTATTGGTCAGTCAGTATTTTAAGATGGGGCTGCTGAGTCTGTCAGCTCTGCTGACTATGATAGCTTTAGCACTTTTAAAGTTAGGACTTTAGAAATGGGAGCTCTGGGTTCTCTTAAAGATTAATAACTAAAACCCATATATATATCTGGGGAACAAAACAGGGACTGTTGTGTTTTTTTGTTTTTTTTTTACTGAAGCTAACATAAGTGTCATGGGTTTGTACAAAATGCAATTTTTTGTTTGTCTTGGTCACATAACATACCAGCTGATGCTAAAGAAAGTAGGAAAAAAACCACCTTTATACTTTTCAGATCTTGTGTTATTTACATTAAATCAGTATGGAAGTTAATCCTATAGCACAGCAGAAAGGATTGTATTACAAACTCTTTACTCGGACAAAATGCTGCTTCAGACCAGACTTTGTATGATGACATCGGATAGACCTGTCAGTTGGTTGAGGTATTTTTGTTTCTTGCCTAGAGGAGAGTGGAGGGAGGAGGAGAAGCAAAGGAGAACTAAGATGAGAATTTGTCAGTATATTCAAATAGATCAGTCATAGAAATCACATGTGTATCAAATGCATCTGGTCCTGGTCTTTTAGTTTGAAGATCAGGATAAAATATTGAATCACTGGGGTCAGAAAAGAGCAAAGGCAAGGGAAGCCAAATCCATTGTCAGCAAGTATGCTTCCAAATACAGAATAGTTTAATTGTCTTTCCTTGTTAGGGCTGTTTTCTAGGATTTAAAAATAGCTGCAAACGCTCTTTCACCAAGACTTGCAAACTGTCATCCGGCAGTGACCTGTGTTGAGCATCCTGCAGGTCTGTGCTGTCTGGGTGGTCACAGTGGGGACAGATTTATGAGTCTTCCCGAATGCCTCCTGGACAGCTGGGAGGCCGCTGTTCTTTTTGGCATATAAATGAATGCCAGTAGTGGTAGTGATAAAGTTGAGCCATGCCCTTTGCCTTAGGACAACTACCTCCCGTGAAAAACAAAGAGGTGGGATTTCTCTCGCCCGCTTTTAGATGTAGAGGTGCCATTACTGAGCTCCTTGCCTAGCACTGCACTAACTTAGTGCAGAGAAAGAGGTTCATCTGGACTGTCATTCACCTGCTCTATTTTAAACATTTTTCCGTTTAAAGCAGAGTAAACAACTTTGAAATGTCTATTTCTCTTTGTTAATCTTAAAAGAAAGCTAGGCAGCGAGTCCAAACATGGAATTTTTTATTTAGGAATATGAAGTTGGGCAAAACCCCCTCCCACTCAAAAGAGGCTGTTGATAGAGCCCCCTTTCTGCTTATTCTAGTCATCAGAGCCCAGGTAGGGATGTTCATTTTGCAGCACTTAATCAAGATCCAAAAGGGTCCCTTATGTCCTCCGGGGACCTGCTGGAGGAGCTGCTGTAGCAGCAGGTGAATCGAATTCTCCCACCCCAAGGGCTTCTTGGGGAGGTCCTGCACTCAGTGGGGACAGAAGGCCAGAGTGCAAACTGGCATCTACTCCCCTTACCTGCTCTCTCCTTTTGTGTCTAATATAAGGGGAATTACCACGATATGTCCACCTTGCCGCCTTAAGGTATTTCAGACTGATGTTTACCAAACTCTCAGATTTAGATCACGCTGGTCTAAAAGGTATGGGAAAAGAGGGCTTTTTGAGGAGAAAAGTGCCTAGTGATTCACAAGCATTTTTAAGAGTTGCTAGTTGATCCAAAAAGAATTCTGACTACCCCTTTAAATTTCTGTATTCACATGTGTGATTATTTTTCAGTGCTCCTCCTATTTATACTATCCTTAAACTTTTTAAAAAAAAATAAATGAAATGTTGTTTCACCCACTACTTAAAAACAAAGTAACAATTTCTTGCTACAGGCATTAGCTTATTTATGTAATTGGGCCAAATCTTAATTGAATGTATATCTGTATCATTCCACTAATTTCAGTGAGAAAGAACTCATTAGAACTGGTAACTGATCTGGAGCTATGCTGATTAAAAGCAGCTGATGACTGAAGAACGGTAGAAATTTCATTACACATGTTTATAATGCCCTCTGAAATGGAATAAGAAAATTATTGGCAAAACTTCTGGAGGGAGGAAAATATTGCATTATCTCTGCATATTGTTTTGTCATCTTCAAAAATAACTCTGAAGCAAGAATGACTCATTTTGGAAAACAGAGAATGTAATGAAATATCCATGAAAGGTCTGAGAACTGGATGATTACATTGACTACTATAAATAGATTTCCATAAGCTAAATACAGGATTTCAGTGAAATGTCCAGGTGCTGACTTGGGTAAGTCATTAAATCTGTTGGGAGGTGGGGTTGCCTGAGTTTGATCTAGCAGAATAATTAAGAATTCTTAAGCTACAACAAGTATTGCAGTGTGGTCCTTATTTTGGTTACCATTGCCTCTCCTGCAACTCTCTTCTTTCTCATGTTGCCTTGTTTGTAACTTTTCCTTGTGCATTGCAGGAAAATAGTAAATGCCCACAACTATTGTACCTTGATGCTTGATTAAAGTAAATGAGAATGGGGTGGGGTGGAGGGGGGGAAATCTGTACCGTCAAAGGAAAGCTTTTATAATCTAGTAAAATATTCTCAAGAAGAGAAAAAGTGATCCCTATGAAATGAACTCTGTTCCTAAATGGTCAACAGCTTATTAGACTCTGGACTGGTTCCTCTCAAAGACGAGCAGGTCATGTAGCTCATCAGTCATTTCTAACAACATCAAGGCAACCAGAGTTGTGGAAAGTAATGGCTATAGGTATTTCTTCTTTTCTTGAGATTGAAGTTAAACTTTTTTTTTTTTCCCCCTTCAAATATTGTTGTATTTGAGATCTCCCTCTATTGCACAATCATTTTGAAAACTGTCATAAGTTACTTCTTCAGCATCTTCGTCTTGTCAGGCTCATTAGAAATGCTCAATTACAAGTTCTCTGATCTTACCCTGTGGCTTTGTGCCAGTAGTGCTGATACTAGGTAAAGTTTTTCTTCAGCCCTGGTCTAACTGATGTGCAGCGAGAGGGACACTCATAAACACTGATGAGGAGAAAAGTAGTGTCCCACTCATGTGAGTATTAGTCACTGCACAAAAAACTTTATGGGACTGTAAAGTTTCATTTATTTCCTTGCCTTCGGCTTGAAAAGTTCTGATATTTCTTGTTCTCTATTGTTCCATACTATTTATAACTTCTAGCTACCCAGGTCACCCTCACTGTAGCTCCCCTGCTAGTTTAGAAGAATGTTATTGTCTTCTTTCTGTCTAAAATTACTCTAGTGTGCTTTATCTTCTGTTTCCTCTTATTATTCTTCCTCAGATCATTGTTCTTGATGTTATTTCTAAAATGAGTGTATTGATTTCCTGTCTCTCTCCCTGTCTTCTGTTTATTGTGTTGATAAATGTTTTAAGATAAAGTCTGTTGTTTATTACATATACTGGATCTCTCTTTGATCTTACAAGAAAATTGCTACCCCAAATTTAAGAGCTGAATCACAACTGCAATAACTCTAGAAGAGCCATCGAACACCTCTGTGTTCTGTTTCATTACTTCATTTCCAGGTTCTTGGTAACAAAGGACTACTTGTTTTCCAGGAACAGCGATATGATGGTTAGCATCTCTGAAACGTAACTCCCACTTATCCCACTGTCAGACAAACTGCTTCTAAAAAGATGCTGCAGTAACTAAAGAAATAAAGATATTAATATTCTTTAATTTTCTTTAGCTTATAAATTGGATATGTGCAAAGCCTTAAAGTTTCAGATCCATAAATATGCTACTTCTTGACCATTCAAGCTTCAGAGTTAAATGGTCCAAAGCCAAAAGTCATCTGTAGCTCATGAGCTGCTGCTGCTTTGGGTTTAAAAGCTATATGCATATGAAACCAAAGTTTTCTTCTCCTACCTGGAACCTTAAGCCATTTTTTTTTTCTTCGATCTAGTAAACTGTTAAACATTTTGATTTAGAAGTGAATGTTTTCTCTGATAGCTTTGCACTTTTGCTTGCTTAGAGCCAAGTCTTAGTTGGTGTAAGCTCGCATATCTCTGCTGCTGGGGGAACCTCCTGCCTCAGGGTGCAATGCCCTCGCTGCTATGTATAAACCTTGTCTTTAAATCATAACTTAGTACCTCGTGTCTGTCTGCTGCTGCTGACGTGCTGCAGTTGGATTTCTCTGGAGAAAGGCAGCCAAGGCTCGTCCTGCAGAATTGAATGGTCCTTGGGTGCAAAGGAAGGGAAAAGGGGCACATGAGCGACTGAAAGCCTGTATGAATCTGGGGAGACAGAGAGGAAAGGAGCTATGAAAAAGAAAACTAGGTGAGGGGCATAGACCCACAAGAGTAGGAAAAGGTGGAAATGGAGAGGTGAACACTGCTCCCTGCTTGTTTGCTCAGAAACATCAGGAGTATGGTATCCCAAAGCATCCTGCTGGAGGCAGAGGCTGCAGAGCCTGGACCCTGTGTCTGAAGGGCGGTGTGGGCAGTGCGGGGCTTCAGTGCACCTATGGTGCTGCTTAAGGATGCAATCTAAATAGTCAAAACAAAAGATAACCCAGCCCATGTGTCAGAATGTGGCTGGATACCATTGACTTGAGTGGAATTTCACTCCAGCAGAGGTTTACTCCAGTTATGGTACTATATTCGGAAAGATAAACACAAATATATGGTTATATCCTGAATGCAAGTTAATCAAGGTAGATAAGACAAGAGAAAGTAAATGTAAGTAATACTATAGACCAGGATGCCAGCTGATCTTGTAATTTGACAGGTCACTTCCCAATATTTGTTCTGCTAAAAGGAAAAGTTGTGTATTTCTTTGTAACATTTGTGAATGGATTCATGTATTTGTCTTTGTGCTTTTCTGCCACAGCGCTCTAAATGAGATAATGAGTGATTGGTGTACCCTGCTAACAATATGAGCACTCTGAGTGACACGCCAACTGTTCCCACTGAAGCCCAGCAATGAATATAGCAAGAGGAAGATGCGTTATGTGTACAGTATGTAAAAGGGTCTGTGGGGAGTTGAGGATGTTTATGCAGCCATAAAGAGAACAGGTGTGAGTGTGACTCCAAAAAAAACCCCAACATCCTGTTTATCAAAGGAAATCTCTTGTTTTTCCGTGGAACGAGTTGTCCTTGTGTTTGCATCTCTGGACAAGAGAAATAGGGAGCAATAGTCAAAATAGCTGCAGTATCAAACCTTCTTCCTGAAAGCTGCTTTGAATGGGGGGTGGTTGAAAGGCTCGGCTCAGGCAAAGAGACGTAGTTGTGCAGTCAGCTCCTGGGTGGGAGCCCTGGTTTATCTCGATGCAATAGAATAATTTCCATTTGCTTGGTTGGAGCAGAAACTCTCTCTGTTTCTGACAACACATGGCATAGTGTTGATACTAGAACTACAATTTTCCATAGTTGTTTTGACCCTCGGATAACTTCTTTTACAAACAAAAGCTTACTAGCTGCACATTTTGTATTTAATGTAACTGGCATTCTGCCACGTTGGCTTTTCTGCTGCATTTTCATTAGCAGAAGGCAACTGTAAGACAGTGGCTGTACATAGACAACTGCACTCGTTTCTAGCCAGGCTTTGCTGAGTGGCACCAAAGGGTGATGTTCTGGCCACTGGAGACATAAGCTGTAGAGTTAGCTCTACATCTCAGTGATTTCCAGATCCAAATTAGAAATGGAAACCTTTTTTTGTCTCTTTCAGGCCAGTGAAAGTCATCTCAGGCTCCCAAGAGTCAAAGAGCATTTTTTCCATCTTTTATATAATGACAAACAATAAATATTCTATTAGGCCCTACTAGGGCTGTAGCAACAGCAACACAGAGGCTGTGATACACATGTGCAGCTTTGCAAATGGTTTTATTCACGATGCTCAAGACTGAATATAGCCACGTTCCCTCTAGCCTGAGAGAGCTTGGAGTGGAAACGCAGTGGGGGATGGACACTGGCTGACTATCGCAATGGCTCCCTTGTGTTGCAAGTGATTGGGAGCCCGATCGGGAGCACGGGGTTACGGGATGCAGGCTCCAGTGGGGGGGTGAGTGGCGGTGGGAAGGAAGAAGGAGCTGTAGTCGTCCAGTCACCCTTCTCGAGGAGGAAGGAGCATACTTGGGCAGTGGCTTTGCAGAAAGAAGCCATAGAGCATTTACAAAAAAATTTAAAACAAACAAACAAACAAAACTCATAATTTTATTAGTTTTAGGCATGTGCTACTATTCACATAGGGTGAGCCTGATAGCTTTTTTGCTGAATAGTGGCAATAATAAAGTATCTTTAAAAACAAAATGCACACCTTTGTATATGCTGCAAAGCTATTTAAGCTATATTTGTAAAATGTAACCCCTGACTGAACTTTGAAATGTCTGCTTCTAGAAATACAAGCCAATGCCTTTTTATAGCAGCATACTGACAAGGCTAATTTATGTATTTCACAGTATAGAAAATCCTGGAGGCAGTGTTATTTTTAGCTCTGTAACCTTTAAGCATATTTGTCTATATACTAGCAAATTAGTTTTTAACAGGTGAATGACTTAATATAGCAAGGCAGATGAATTACAGATGTGGATAATGTCTGTCCAAATTGCTTTTTTCCCTGGCTCTAAATTACTCATCTGGGATGGCCAGAAGCCAGCTATGGGGATTATTGATAAAAGTGAGTTAAGAATAGATTAGAACATTTCTCTTGTGAAGTATAATGTTTCTCTGTTGACTGCGTTATTTTCCATCTTCCATTAAGCGCCTACAAGCCAGACTTTTTTAACCCAATTTTAAACTATTCATGTTTTATTTAAATTATATTATTATAAATGCTTGAGTTCCTTGTTTTTAGGGTGAGGGATGGTCTTCTTTTAAAAGAAATAATGTTGTTGTAAGCAAGAAGACAAACATTTCAGCATTTTGCTTAGGGTTCAATTTTGTGGAGAAGTAAAACTCTGTTGTTCTAAGGACTTGCCAGCTGTCTGAGCTGGGTGGCTGAAATGTGCAATACCCATTAATTTTAGTCGGTGGTGCAAGTGCAGTCAGTATTTTCCTGTGAGTATCGAAGTTTTGGACCAGTTGTGGTTTTGTGTAGTTTTTTGATTTCTGCCTCTTTTTTCACTATTGCTCTTTATTTTTAATAAATCTGGATTCCCGAGAAGATTAAAAGTCTTTGGCCTGTACCAAAAAATGAAGGGATGGAGGTACATATGGGGAATTAATTTGCAATGTGTTAGTGAAAAAAAAGCGTCATTCATTCTAAAGCATAAAATAAATGAGGTTTTCATCTACAAGATGTGCACGAAAGCTGTAATAACTGTGAAAAATAAATGAACACTGTACAGTGGTGTAATAAGCGTGAAGTGACTCTGTCCCTATGAAGGTCACAAGGACTTTTTTCTACTGTAATGCAGTGAGATTGAATGCTTTTTTGCATCTGAGATTCATTTGAGCTCTCACTTGCCATTCAGAGGTTATAACTGAAATCAAGAAAACAGGCCAGAAAGGTAAAAAAAAAAAAAAAAAAAAAAACAAAAAACAAAAAAGACTCACTAATGACAAAACAAAAAGGTATAGAAACACTGAGTTGTCCAAAATCCCCAGGTTTCTTATGGAACAGAATTGGAGTATTTGAGTCCTTGGTCACCTTTCTCACCTATATCATGGTGAATAGCTGTAGGGAAGGAGTGATAAAAACAGTAACATTGGATAATTCTGGTGTTCTGTACCAGAAGTGTGGAGAAAGGACAGCAGGCAATAACCAGGTAAGCACTAGGGGTTAAATATTCAGCTCCAAGCTCTGACCTTGTCGTCTTTTGTCATCAGCATAAGTCATGATCCAAGTCATTTTTCCCCCGTGTGTAATGGATATAGTTCTTTCTTTTATGTATATTGTCAAATTACTTAATTTATTTCTACAAACACTTTTTTAATCCTGAAATGAGCCTTTTCTGTTGTGTACTACATTTCCATGTGACTTAACTGTAAGATAACTGTAAACCAAACTGTAATTCATCAGCTGTACTGGTAATACAAGGGAAAGCATCGTCCTAAACATGTTTTCTGGCAGCCTCCCTGCTTCTGATCTTGATTTCTGAGCTATTGGGTATGGTGGATCACCTGGTAAGGTGAGTAAAGAAAGTTTGTCTTTAGATGAGTAGAGGCTATCTGAGGTGCAGGTTGCATATATGAAGATACCGTATGTAAAATGTCCAGCCTTCTTATTTTCATCTCTCCTACCTTTGAATTTGTGCACGACTGGGACAACTGGAAATACCGTGATGGTGTGAACTGTGGTGGTGCCTCTCAATGAAATGTCGTTGCCATTGCAGTCATTATTCAAATGGTCTTCTCCTAGAAAAGGAGATTTGGTAAGAAATACCAAATGGGGTCTCTGTGGGAAATGGAAGCTGAATGACAAAATGATCTAACATACATAACATTTATAGAGGCTGTGCAATAAACTATTAGAGTTAACAAAGTGTAATCACAAAAATATAAGAAATTTGCAGGTAGAAGATAGCTGCAGTGCAGTTTGAAACTGACACTGTCTCTCAGAAGTTATTTTTTCCCATTTGTTAATGTGCTAACTTATGATATGTATCATATCATATCATTAGAGAATTGCAGGTTTTTAAGATGACAGTTATTATTCCACCAAGTCTCACTACTTCTTATACTCCCTTGTTATTCTTCATGTTCCAGCCAAGGTATATCTTGATGGCCAGGATAAAATTTTTTAGGTATTCAGCGTTGTTTACTGTGGCACTCTAGCCAGTGCAACAGCTCGTTTTGCTGCTTTTTCTTCTTCCCTGCCCTACCTCTTCTTTCCTCTGCTAGCTCTCAGCTATGCAGACCTGCCCCATCCTTGAACTAGTTCTGAACCAAAACTGAGCTGACTTATCTTTCTAACACATTATAAAACATATTCAACTTCTTTCTGGATCATTTTCTGCCCTTTCAGTGAGTTAAAACGGAAGGGCCTGACAAGTGCTGGAGCAGATCCTGTGCAAGCTGGCTGAGAGCAGGGGGATGGCTAGAAAAGAATGGTCTGTGCAGAGGGATTTTTCAGTAATATTATGAGAGTCAAGTCTTACTGGCATCGCGTCTGTTTACTTGTTCTGCTGACAGACTGTAGAGGAACTGTAGGTCTCCACAGAAACGCTTGGCCAAAACAGACCAGTTTGGTGAAAATGTGTGGTTTAGAGAGTACATGTCACAGCCAGAGCTGGGGAGCAAGCCCTGCGTGGCACAAAGGAAAATACTTCCCAGTTAACCTTGGCACTGTCATTTCCTTTCTTCCTCTATGAAAAGTTTTCTCTTCCTGGACTTTGCATTGTGTTTCCCTGAAACGTTTCAGTCTCCCTCATGGAAATTATGCAAATTTCAGCAAGCTCACATAAAAAATCTGACAATGGTACAGAAAGTACAGGACTAAAATAGAGTTTGCTAGAATAAAAAAAATCATTGTATGTAGCAATGGGAGACCTAATTTCCCTGTTGCATATTTAAATTATTAGAGGATAATTCTGTATATGAGTCTGCAAAAGTCTGGTTCAAAAAAATGAACTATAAATTTTAAGGAAGTGAGTACACAAATTTTGTGACAATGAAGAAGTAAAAAACCCTCAGATCTAAAAGGAAGCTCATTTGCTGCCCCACATCTTTAACAACTGAGAGAGTTTTGTTCATGTTTCAAAACAAGCTGACCTTCTAGCAGGGGCCAGGCGTGAAGCTTTTCGCCAAAGGTGAATGGTTTGGAAGATTCTGAGTGTGTGTGAGAAGGGGAACAGTGGAAACTATTCTGTTTGGAGCGCACTCGGGCGCTGGAAAGTAGCTATGTAAAAACGTCAGCCTCTGACTAAATAGGTCTGTTTTCTACACGTATAATCAGCCTCAGCTTGCTCCCTCTTTCATGTCCTGCACGCAGGTTGTTGCGATCGCTGCAGTCAATGTATAGGCGTTAGTGTTGTAGTCGCTTAGCGCTTCACAGCCAGTGGCAAATGAAGTAGATGCTATCCCAACCCTGGCCGTAAGTGGAACTGCCCCATGAAGAGAGGAAAGTTGCAGTTCCTTAATTCAAAGAAGTAAACCTAGGTGGAGGGAATGCGTATACAATCCAAAACTTTAGGCACAGAGAACCACTTTCTTTGCAGACTTTTCTCCTCAGATCTTGTCTTGCTTCATCCTTCCAGCTGCTTGCAGTGTTGCTGCTCCCAGCAGAGTCCCTGCTGGGGCCATTCACAGAAAGCTGGGGCTCTGCGGTACAGAGCTGCCGAGCGTGCTAGGGGCTACCCTGCCCTGTGAAATGTAGGTGTCCCTTTGCCAGAGAGGCTGATGGGCAAGGATGAGGTCTGTCTTTCACGAGTGACACTCCAAAATTCCCAGAAAGGAAGCACTGAGACCCTACATCTAGCAAAGCACGTGAGTAATGCCACTGAAGTCAATATAGCTTCTCCTAGTGTTTTGCTGATGGCTTGAGGTCCTAAATTGTGACAGGAGACATCCACAAACGTCTATTTTGACATAAATACATGTATTGCACATTGCTATATTTATACTTCAGCTTTCCAGCAGATTTTAAGCTCATCTAAGAACTCCTGAGGTATAAGAGGCAGGTATATATGACCTGAAATCGAGTATCATTTGTCTGACAGGGGAAGTTAATAACGTTAGCCTTTGAGGGAACTATAGCAAGAAACATAAATAGGAGCAGAACACTGTGTTCCTTGTTCGGTGTCTTGCACTAATCCTGACATGTGAGCAATCTACCAACACAAATAACGTTATCAGATCAAAATCTCCAGCCAATAATAAATCACTCCTGGCATTATTAGCAAGGCTCTTGCTGTACAACAATGTGACCTCCAGTCAGGAAGAGACTTTATATTTTGTCAGAGATGCTTGTGTTTGCTAAGGAGCAAGTTGCACTAGTACTTGGGAGATGTGCAGCACAGGTCAGAAAAACCAAGAGATGTGGGGAGGTGTAAATTTATACAGAATATGTATCGATGATGTTATCTTCCAGCTACCCAGGACAGCTGCAGATGCCAGTAAGTGTTTACAAAACACAGCAGAAGAGGGTGGACAGCAGATGCTCAGTAGTATATGGGTTATAGCTCAGAATTGGATGTTATTGATTGCAAACAGCTCACTGCTAGCTTACGCTAGCAAAGGTAAACCTCTCCATACAAACGTGTAATATTGGAAAAACTGATTATAGGTAGATAATGAAACCTGCTTTCAAAGTTACTGGCTTTTCCATCTACAGAAAAAATTGTCTTTTCACCTTAAAAACTATTTGAGAATAATACTCAGGGTAGAAACCCCAGTATGAGACTATAATTTGCCCCCTTTGAAATGAGCGGGATGTGGAAGAGCAAAGTTCAGTAGTCTTATTTATAGACATCTCTGTGGCAGTGGGTGTTTTGTTGTAACTGAATGCCTACATGCTATCAGCATCCATCAATGCATTTCAGATAGGTCCCAGACTCGGAGCTCTAGGGTTTTTCCATTCCCTCCCCTGCATTTTCCAAGCCTTTGTAATCCCAATCACAGACTGTATCAAGAGTTGCAATGGGAGGAGAAAGCATTAGCAAGAATATCAGGATCTTATTTTTCTGATAGAAACAGTGTAAGTATTTAGTTCAAAATTGTTGGCTAGGGTTAAAATCTTTTGAAGTCAATAGTGAGAATCTACTGACCCTACCGCAAGACGAATTTTTCCAAGAGAGCCAGCACAACTATTCAGAGCTACTTAGCTAGAAGTAGCAGGCTTTCTCAAAACCAGAGACAAAATACCACATTAAATGCTGATATTTACTCTTTGTGTACTAAGCAGAAAAAGGAGGGCATACAGCACACCACGAGAGAGCAACAGGAGAGAGACGGTAACTTCTGGTTTGTGCCATGAAATGCCATCTGACAGCTCAGTGTATCTATTTGTGAATAGTGTAAATGAACCTGAACCATATGGGGAAGGGAATAAGAAGGGATCTGCACTGCTAGATGTGCAGCTGATGGCAGAGGATGTTCCCTGTACTTTCTGTGCCGTACGGAGAGGGGGAAGGAAGGGAAGGTTGCGTGAAGGCAGCACCAAGTGGTCAGGATTTCCTCCCTGAGAATTTCTGGTGAGTGTCACAGAGCATTGTGTGTTGCACAAATAGCTATTGCATTAGTGCGTAAATTGTACATGTACAGCTGTGTCAAAAGAACATAATCATGGGTGCAAAACTGCATATGCGAAAGAAATCCTTGAATTATGGTTGCTTGTAAAATTTTCCTCATCTTCCCTGAGTATATGCATCAAGACATGGTCTTTTAATCTAGAATTCAAGTACTGCTTTGATTTCCAAAGACGCTTTAAATGCGTACTGTTGTCCTAGTTTGGACACGGCTGCGGCCAGCTTGTACCCCCATCTCTGTGCAGCTCATTCACAGGTAGGTGACATACGAAATCCGCATGGAACTGGTATTTTTTGGTGCCCTTCTGCATTCTCTAGTTTCTGTACTGCTTTGTCGTTGCACAGTACGTCTATAAACATAACCCGCAGTCACCTTTTGTGCTTTCTCATTTTCTCCCCAAACAAGAATGGTCTGGTCTGGACTTTGCAGTAATCTCTGATGTACGAGCAATCTATCTCCAGTGATGCAGGAAAGGAGTTGCAACCTCTGTCAACGATCCGGGCTTGCTGGGAGGAGGAGGTGCGGGTCCCTGTGATATATTTGAAGGCAAAAGTGCAAAACTTTGCGCGTATCAAAGGGACTCAATTATTCACTTAACACATGCAGAAATGTTCTGTGGCTGCAGGGTCGTGTCAGAGCCAGAGTACCCAAAACAAAACCTGTGTTTCCCTACCCAGGGGATGGCCGGTAATGGAAATGTCGTCTTGCCTTCCTGTACAGTGGCTTGCAGCACTGCTCTCTATCTGCGTAGCTCACAAGCACTAATGCTTTCAGCTGCCCCCAAACTCTTTGCTCACTTTGAAATTTATCCTTGAGCCAGTTCCTCTGCAGCGCCCACCCACCACCTCTGCGGAGCCTGGTGACAGCAGCAAAGAGCAATCTGGCATTGGAGACCTTCACTTCATAGAGCTTTGCTAAACTATCATCTCGGAGATTTGTACACATGACTAGCAGTTTCTCTGAAAGAATAATCAGAAGTCCTCAAAGTTTTTAAGGAAAATATGGCAAGAATTTAAGTCTTGTGTTCAAAAGTTGTTTGTATCATTCCTCAGAGAATTTATTTATAAATAATGTTATCTTACATTAATTTCTTGTGCACCCAGTCCTACTCCATCCTCTTTCTGGCTCTTGAGATGTTTAGATAGAAAATACAAACACATCTTATTATGCTTACTTATTTTCTGCCTCTTGCAATTACAAAGATGCAAGAAGGTTTTGAGATAAACTACAGCACTTGTTTAAAAATGTGCAGTTTCTCAGGGGCTCTTGCGTAAAACCTTTGTGCTCTGGGTTCTGCTTGCACTTTATTTTTTTTTCTTTCTCTAAATTTTTCTTCTCAATGTCATCCACAGGGAGGAGGGCTTTTGTGTGATTAAAAAGTGATGTAAACCCAACATATTTAGGCCAGTTGCATCCATGTGCTCAGATCCTAAGTCCACCTAGATGCAGGTGTGACATCTGGACAGTATACTTCAGGAAAAAACTGCCTTTACCCGGGGATTGACTCGGCACCTGTAACAGCTCCCTGCCCGACTCCACAGGTTGTCCCTGGAAGCCAGAACAATGTGCTGCTTAAAGGTGATTCATGTCATTTGTTTCCACCTTGTGGTAACGAGAAAAAAAAAAAAAAAATAAAAAAAAAACCCCAAAACCCCAACTGACCCACACACCCAAAAACCCCTGAAAATCTTCAGGCCCTTTCACACCACTGCTAATTATGTTTAGGATTACACAAAAAAAGCCCTCAATCATGAGACCTCACCCTAGCTGCTCTGAATTAAGTACAAGGTGTTGCACCAAGAAGGGAGAGATGCTGGGCCCGGCGAGGGACGAACAGTCCCTGGAGGTGTGACGACCGTAGCAGCCCGTTTCATTTCTGCACTAATTGTGAAATCACTTCCTTGTCCTCAGCGAGGCAATTCTTACCTACTCTTGCAAGTACTCTGCTCTAGTCCTCTTGCGCTTTTGTGCGTGACCTTGCTATGACGGCAGGTGGCCGTGGGATCTGCTGTCCCTCCTACTGATGGCAGGGGCTGGGACGTGACCGTCCCTCGGGGACGGGAACAAAGACCAGGGGCTGTTCCAGCCCCTTGTACTCGCACACGGGTAGATGTTAAATGAACAACACTGCAGTGCCTGTTTCTGGATTTGCAGGCGGCTCCATGCTCATATATCTCTTCTGCTGTCTGCAGGTTTTTCCATGATGTGCCTTTATTTTGGCAGTTTCATGTGATTCTCTCAGTCTGAGACATGTGGTTCATACATCAAAAGGGGGTCCCACCCCCATCTGTGGGCTTGTGTCCATAAATGGTATTCGGATTTATAAACCGAGTAAAACAGTTGCTATTTTAAGAAGCTGCTGCTGAAAGTCTGGCTCTCACCCTCTGCAACTAGGTCTAAATAATCATTTTTAAATGTTCCACAGTGGTGAGAGTCTGTCGCCTTCCAGCAGCCCCCCTGCACTGCAGCAACAGGAGCTCCAACCAAAGGCAGTGACAGTGCACCATTTTATGTTAGTCCTAAACACTCAATAAGAGTTAAAAACTAAAGAATAATAATAAGAAAAAGAGGATTTGGGTTGGGGAAGGATGGGGGGGTTATTAGCCTTCTAGTCTTTTGTGCTTTTGGAAGTCATATTTCAGCCTTTGCTCTGCAACCACAACTGCTATAAACATGTTTTAAAAAGAAAATTTGATTTGTCGTGTTAAACCACAACTCCAAGAACTGAGGGCTCTCCTAAAAGCAAAAACGATGCCAGAAGTTAGAAATGCTGCCTGAGTACAACATGCTTTTAATCTGCATCTGGTTCTAAGTTTTAAACTTTTACTTTCCCTTTTTCCTTGCCCAAACCTTGTCAAATAATCTCACTACAGTGTATTACTAAATACCCACTTAATTAACATACCATGATTGTTTTCTGCCACTGCTCTGGTAGCAGCGAGGGGTTATTTCCTCACCACCCTACTTTTACTGCTCCGCTCAGGAAGCTGTGTAACAAGGACACGTAAGTGCCACCACGATGACATCCATGGCTGTGCACGACGACATCTCCGAATGAATCAAAAGGGAAGGGCAAATTTCAATATGTATATCCTGGTGTGCAGCAGTGACTGATATGGAAAATATTAAGAAGCAGCATAATGAGTAGCGTATGTGAGAGTGCTGCGTGTCCATGGGGCTTCACTAAAAAAATCCTCACGCCGTCTGACAATGGTTTGAATAAGGCTTAAATCTACAGCATAAGAACAAAAAGACTGCACCTAAGCTTTCTGGGCTGGCTTATGTGAACAGCAAATCAAACAAGCAGAGAGCATCAGGTTTCCGTTCTTAAACTAAACATTTCTTTTGGTTTTGTGCAGAACGCTGTGCGAGCAGTGAAGGGTGCACCTTTCTGTGGTATGGGTGGGATGATGGGGAATCGATGCGAGTCCCCACTCCTGTTGGCTGGAGGCGTGGGAATGCGCACAGGTACTGCAGTGTAAATACCACCTTCGAGCCTGTTGGGACATGCACGTAAAGCGTAATCGGCTGCAGGGTTGTTAATAACCCTGTCGTGGCTTGCAGCACGAGAGGTTATCAAAGCCCACTCTGCAGGTCAGATTCCAGGTGCAGCGCAAACAGCTCCTATGAGCACTATGCACGTAGGTTTAATGCCATGTGCTTTCAAGTATTTGAGAGTTCTGAGTCACTTCTTAACCTTTTCGTCAGTCACCTTAGTTGGAAGTGGTGAATGGTTTTGCCACCAAAGCCTGCCTTGCTACACGCTCTTGCCCAAACCCAAGAGCTGATACTTGTGACACCAACGTGGAAAGGGAGGTAGGGAGCTGGCTCGCTTTCTGCTCCAGAAATGCCAGAGCTGGCACCCCGCTGAGGGTGAGAAAGTGTGGGCGAGAGGGTAGGATTGCAACACCCTAAATATAGATGGGAAGTCCCCAGTTACGCTGCTGTGGGACTACATTCCAGTCTCTGACAATAGCACATGATTTTCAGACCACGTTTTTGCAGTGTAATGCTGGTTTTACCTCTTTCTCATGTGCCTTGCACTATGCTGTTCAAACCCTGTTTGTGCTAGCAACTTTGGCATGATATAGAAACACATCCCTGACATAAAGCTAGGCAAGTACTTTCACGTTGGAGTGTACGTGCTTGTCTGTGATGTTAAATAAGTTTGTCCTGGGCTCTTGCAGTGGGCGTGCAGAAAGAAAACTTTTAATTACACAGATTTTTACCATTTGCAAATGGTTGCATTTTAGCTCCTTCCTTAGCTGCACAATTCAGCACCTGGCAGCACTGGCAGTGTGTGCTTACAGGAGGGACAGATAAAATATGCAGCGCCTAAGTTGGAATTCCAACCTTAGCAAAAGCCTTGAGAAGCTTATCAGCTTTGCTTTAACCCGTTCCTAGGTCTGTACATCGGCTGAACCCCCTAACTTTTAAGGGTGCTCTGCACAACGGCATCAATCACTGCTCATTGTCCTACTCAGCATGTTGAAGGCAGCAAATACAAGACGATCCCTCTGCTTTTGTGCCCTGGCTACAAACCACCGCTTGGAGATTTCTTGCAAGCAGACCATCAGCTCTAATAATCACTCGGCCCAATTTTTTTTTTAACCTAGCTAGTCCTATATTAAAGCTGTTGATATTTTCGGCATCTGGGTGATGCAGAGTGTAATTACAGAGTGTGCAAGGACGTGCTCCTGCTTGTTTGTTTCAGATCTGCCTCCTAGCAGATCAGTTGGGTGCCAGACGCTTCCCATGTACAAAGCAAGGAGGGTTTGTTTGGGGGTTTTCTTTTAACTTCTTTGCACTATTTGCAAAATTCTAAACAGGCCCCTCTGCCACCTTTTTTTTTTTGAACTTAAAGTATTAATCCCCTCAAAAATGGCTGTCCAGGGAACAAGGTGTGAGGTCCTTCCCGAACAGGGACCCTCCTCCACCTCCCAGCCCGGTGGGGAGATGAGCATGGATCAGATTTTTCAACCTGGGTTTTTCTGCGTGTCGTCTCGTTCCCATGGGTTTTTCCGTGGGAAGCAAATCTCTGAAAGGGAAAGTTGTCCAATGCAGTAATGGGATTTCTCTTAAGCAGTCGCTACTGAAGGCAGCGGGAGCCCAGGGAGCCAAAACTGCTTTTGAAAGCTGTTGTGAAGTTGCCTGGGGATTTTGTACATCTCTGTTTTCCATCTCCTCCCAGTAACGTATTGCAATAAAATAGGACCTCGTGTTAAGAAATTGCTCTGGAGTTAGCTCAGGTTTGTTTAAAATTTAAAGCAGTTCCTGGAACCTTACTCCAGATGAGAGTCCATTTTAGCTTAATGTAATTCCCTGAATGGGCCAAACTAAGTAAGGAAAAGACAACTGGGTACCAGCATCTGAATATTTCCATCCTGGACCAAGTACTGTGGAATATTTTATTCCACATTAACTATTCCAGCAAATTCTCCTCTGAAGAAAATGTTTAATGGAATTGTGGAAAGAATTAAAAACTTTTTTTTTTCCAGTAAACCAAAGCATCACTATAACCTCATTGAATTGCTTCATATTTTCCCAGGCTAAAGAACCAAGAAGGATATTTTGGACAGAAAAGTCAAAATTTCTCTTATGCTGACGTTTATAAATGCCAGTCTTTATACCAACCACCTCTTTTTTGCAAAATCTTGTACTCTGTTTAGATTAGAATAGTCTTTGGCGTGACAGGCCTCACCTTAGTTTGAGAAGCAAGAAAGATATAGCAATAACTTCCCTTTTTGTAACAAAAGCATGCCAGCCTTGTTGTATGATGGAGTCAACTCTAAGCCAGGGTGTATTTCCTCATTTCTTTAAATGTGTCCCAAAATCTAGGCTATTTCACAAAATAAGGTTTCTCGTCTCCAGTTCCCTGCATGCCTGCGCAGGGGAACGGGCATCAGGAAGGCTGGAAGACCTTCTCATCGCTCACCTACTCCCAAAAATGTTATTACTGAACACGGTGACCATTTTTCTGGCAGCACTTCTCAGCAAATATCTTTCAGGAAGCAAAGACAAAAAGCTGCAGAGCTGGAAAGCTGATGTTGGCTGCTAAGAGCGGGTAGATCAGAGAAAAAAGCTTTTTAATAACCTGGGGCTGCTCCAGGGGCAGGAGGAAAGGTGCGAAGCAAGACGCTGCCTCCGCTGCTGGGGCTGCCCCGGTGCCCGTCTCCACACCAGGCCGGCTATGAACACATGGCAGGTTCTTCTACAGGAGTTAAAGCTTAAAGTCACAGCTTTGACTGCAGTTTGCACATATGCCTCGTTAACTCAAAATTAATGGCCCAGGACCTAGTAGAACAGTTATGCTCAATGATACAGAAAAACAACCTTCCTTTTATGTTCAGGATAATACTTTTTTCCTAAAACAGTGTTGGTTAGTCTCGAAGATCAAGGAATTGTAAGCAAGTTTCATGTATATATATTCCTTTCACTTTTGTTTCTTGTGCCCATTGTTGTGGCTTTCCTAACGTCTAGTATGGTATTTCTTCAATTCTCATGTCTGAACAGTTTTAGTTTAAAAAAATAATTAAATAAACCCCTCCTCGTTCTATTTTGCTGCAATCTTACAAAAGCTGCATACAGACGAGGCCTGGGAGCAACGAGAAAGGATGAAGTTAATGCTTCTATGGCTGATTACTTGGTTTCAATCTCAGGCTTTTCTGAAAGGCTGAAGTTGAGGGGAACACCTATTTATTCAAAACAGTCGCTATGTCATATCTGTCTTATTTTAATACTAGCAAGTATTTGTATTTTAAACATAGTCTTTAAAGATGGTAACTCCTATCTAAGCACTAACTGATAAGCAGAAATGTACCACCAGTCCTTGAAAGAAATGGGATGATTTTTTTTGCACTGGATCTAGCTATTAATCAATAATTTGGATATATTACCTAACACCAGCCAGAAAGAAAAAAGCTTTTAACCACCTACAGAGTGCACAGGTATCTTGTAATTACCTCACTGTGCTTTATTTTGGGTCTAATTCAAGAGCTGTACCAGTTAGCCTCTTCTATCAGCAGAAATGGGGGCAATTTTTGAAGCTGAGACTTCCAAGCAGAGCTGTAGGTCTTGGAGGGTGAGATCCTCACCCTGAAGGAAAGCAAGACGGCATTACTGCAGGTGTGACTTGACTGAAAAGATGTTGGCTGAGCTTCCAGCGCCAGCTTGGTTTCAGACAAACCCGGCTTCTTGTGAAAGGGTAATCGGAAATGTAAATGCTGACTGCATGAGGAATCTTTTTGGAAAGCACACACCAGATGCTCCTCCCAGGAGGATAGCGGCTGTCGCAGAGCTCAAGGGAAGGAAAGTTGTGCTCGCAGTGTGCAGCTCAAGATGTGCCTGTAAGTAACTGGCAATCATTTGGTGACATGGAAAAGCTATATTTTGAAGGCATTTCAAACCAGAAACCTGGCTCCAAGGTCATCTCACTGTGAGATAGATCCAGCTTTTAGTGACCAAGGACAGACTTGGGTCTTTGTAAAAAGATGATGGAGAAAAAAAGACATCTGTCATAGCTGAGTTCATTTATTCCTGCCAAGGAGGAAATGTGGGTGAAAAGGATTCCCTGAGTTTTGCAATACTGCAGCTATGGCAGTAAATAGAGACAGTGGTTGGGGAATAAGAAAAGATTGCAAGAACAGAAATAATTATCATCAGACATCAGGGTCTGGGAAAGGGAAACAACCTGCTACGTCAATTTACCCAAGTCTTTTGGCATTTCTGAAACTGCAGCAGGGGTCAATCACAGCACTTCCTCACTCGATCCCCATTGGCGAGTAATGCATCCCCTGCCTCTTTGGGAGAGATTAAACTAGGAGCTATAGGCTATTTAGAAACACATATGTACTCTAAATAAATTCCCAATGAAACTTTAGCAAGTTTTAGGTGAAAGTTGAAGCTGTTCAAGCAAGAACCGTTAAAGGCCTTGCTTTAATTGGAATTAGTTTGTTTGGCCTTAGTCAAAGTGTAAGTCTGGTACTGCAGAAGAGGCCATTCAGTCAATGATAACAGCTTCAGATGCTGCTGCTGAGTTGTGCCTGTTTCCAGTTAATCATTTCTCTGTTACGGGTAGCGCGTGAGGTGGGGAGAGTATTTATAAACTACCCAGTAAGAAAGATGCAGCAACAAACTAAGTTAAAACTAACCCTCACCTCAAATATACTGGATTTTTGATTATGTCAGTATGATCCTAACTAGTTTGGGAAGATATCACTGCTCGGTGGTATTGAAATACCGTAGAAAGAAGCAATTCAGCTGGCTACCTTAATCACTGGTAAAACTGACTCCTGGCAGTGGATTTGTAGTAAAGAGCTATTCAATCTGATATTTGCCTTATAAAAATCAATACAGTGTAGGCAGCGTTCCCTATTCCATAACAGCATGGGTTTTATTTATTCTGGAAACTGCACTCGTCACTGGAAAGCTACTAAATACATGAAGATGTACTGCTGGAAGATATGAATGTGCATCACTGCTTTTCTAGCTCTGTTTGGAAATCAGGTAAGCTGCTTTTGGAAAATGATGGTGCTGAGCAGCTTTGTCCATTTACACTTTTGCCCATTTGCATTATGCCAATGACTCAGGTCAGGTCACGCTGCCAATGTGCTAAAATTATTTTCAGGCCATAACTGAACCTTGGACTTCCCAACAAGGCTGTTAAGTGTCAGTAGGTATTCAGCTGATCCGTAACGTGAAACCATTTATTGGATGTTAAACCAGCCAACGAGCCCTTCTCTTTCCTAATGACTGACCCGAGTTGCCCCTTCCCTATTTGGGCATTGCCACGTTCACAGCTTTGGCGGTGATACCTGCCACTTGAACATTGCTCCCGCGGCCTGTAAATGTCTTCTGATGTGCTGCTATGGGACTGGCCTGGCTGGGCTATCGAGGAAGGAGGGGCAGAAAATCAGGAGTGCCGTTTCCAGATGAATGGCATTCCTTGCAAGGAGGCTGGTGATGCACCAGAGGAAGGCGAAGGAGGAGTGGAAAGGGGAAAGTATGACAAAACAGTGACGAGGGACTTGAACCTCGAGGTCGGCCAGCCCCACTTTCCTGTATCTGAGGCCATGGGCCCCCACCAGCATGTTCCTCTCTTCCCCATCACCCTCATCTAGTGTCTGGGTTCCTGCAGGGTAAGTTGGATCAGCGATCTGATCCCATGGAAAACAAACCTGCCAAAAAAAGAAAAATTTCCTGCCCGCCCAGCTTGCTCGTCCAGCTCTGCAGCAGCTGCACAGCTGCTCAATCAGATGCAAGGGACGTGCAGGGACCAGGGAAGGGGAGGGAGCGGGGGAGCACAACTGTCCTGCTTCCCGGTAAAGCAGCTGCCGCTGGTACGTCATACCAAAGCGTAACACGAAAACCATATCCTTCGTTTCTCTGAGCAAAATTCCCTGAATCCATGCTGCTAGCAACACCCGACAGTAAGCTCACCAGGGAATGCTGATGCTGTCCTAGCAAAGGCATATCCTGTGCTGTGCCAGTCGCCAGTGTGGCAGGGACTGGGAAGGATGTGACCAAACAGCTGTCACCCAGCTGGCGATGTTGTTCAAGGTCCTGTGATATGCATGTTAACAGCATGTTGAGATTTTTAAAAAGCTACTCAAATGTGGCTTGTTTTAGTAAGCTGCTATTAAAATAACCCTATGTAGCCATTTGTGGTTATATCAGTTCTACAAGCAGCTTGTTCCAGGAAAAAGTAATTTGGTCCATATTAACTCCCATAGGCACTACTGACACTCTGTTGTCAGTAAAGCAGCAAAGCAGTTGCATTATTTCCATCCTTGGGGAGTGCAACCAGTGATGCTTCTGCCAGCTCCTCTTGATCTGAGGGGGGGAATATTTCCTATCTGCTGGCAATCTGCTATCAAATACACCCACGCTTCCTTAGTGACATTTCATCTACACTCCTCCATTGTTCGTGGCACTAAAACCTCATGCAAACCCTGCGGCTGACATGTTCTTTGTTTCCCTCGTATTTGTTTGTTTCTGGTGGCATCGATTCCCAGTCCTCCCGTTGCCACCAGCAGCACCTGCCCGAGCCCAGCCTTACTCCCAGCACAGCTGTGGGGCTGATGCCCCACCAGCCTGCGCTTACTCAGAGAAGCTGCTGCTGTCTTTGGATGTTATTTCCTTACTTGTTGCCTTCGTAATGACTGCCATCATCATTAGTCACTTACTACTTCCTAGTGGAAAATATGTTCAACACGGACTCCTCTCTGAGTCCGTGTTGATTCTACCTGCTCATGTGTGAACAGGGGATGACTCTCCCATCCTGAGGCTGCCACTGAAACCTTCACTTGACGGTGATTCATGTGGCTGAAGCAAATGCTTGGAAGGTTTGTTTCCCTCACTAGCGGCCAGCCAGTCCCTCTACAACACCCTGCCCTGCGTTGAGCATGCTGCCTGCCACGCGTCTGCCCTGACGGGAATGCTCTCTCTGCTCTAGGGAAGGCACTTCCCGTGCCAAGGGCACTTCTCTTCAATCCCAGTGCTCCTGTAATTACGCTGGACTGCTGGGCCGGAGTCATACTTCTGTTCTAAAAGCATACTGGTGACTGCTGAAGCGGTGTTTCAGAGAGACTCACCTTACTCTGAGGTTTCTAGGTTTCCAGGTGCTCCTTTTGGGAGCTGGCTATTACAACCTGATTATAGGCATATTCCCTGCTTTGCTCTTTCAGTTACACCACATTAGCTGAGATCTTCTGGATGCTCTACATTGGTATAATCACTCTGCACAAAGCTGAGGATCTCTATTTAATATTTCCTAATATATCATTCTGCCTCTTATATATGTCACTTAACTAATCAGTGATTTGGTTTCCCCATCTCTATCACAGAGTGATGGATGCAAAGCTCCTTGCTCGGAAGACGCTAGAGAAGGGCTGTAGGTATCCCCGGCGGCAATGCTGGTGGTTAGCTATGCAAAACTGCTGTTTCACTGGGCTGGTTATCTCCCTGTCAACTTTCAGCACTGCAGAGGGCACAAGCTCAGCAGTGTGCTGGGATTATTTGACACCAGATCCAACACCTTGCTCAAATCCTGGATGGACACCGTAAAAAAACAGACTTTGCTCAGCTGGGCTTTATGTAATAATTACTCTGGGTTAAGTATGACAGGAACGTTGCAGGGCAGGTGCATTAGCTGGGATGTGGGGTACAGCCTGTATAGTTGCTGCTTGGTGCTCCTTTCGATACTAGACATTGTCATTAGTTTGTTGCCCTGATTAATGTTTGGTCTTCTCATAGGAGTGAAACTACTGAAAGAGAATAACTACGGTGGCCAGTAGAGCTGATAAAGAAACATATTTCTTCTGATTCCAGCCATGAAAAGGGCAGGCAGTTAGGAGCCACTTCCAGGAGGTTCCCCCATAATTAGCAGCCTTGGGAAAAAAATACAAAGAGATTTGCTGAAGTCCTTGTGTGTGTGGTGTAGGTACCTTCTCCAGAAGTTACAGTGCATGAGCATGCCAAGAGACAAGTGACCTTTCATTGTGCTTGTTCCAGAGCACAATGGGTTTTATGCCATTGCAGTTTTTTGCTTTTGTAAGGAAACATGCAAAAGGAGAAATGGTTTACAAGTGTGTATGTGTTTCAAAACACCACACTTCATAAAAGTTGTGTACGCTTATATTTCCTCAGAGCCAAACAGCTTCAAGATATTATTATGCAAGTTTTAGACTGTGGGAAAGAAATACTTGGAGGGGGGGGAGTGAAAAGGAGAAGGGAGGCTGGCTAGAAGGGAGGGCTGGTGCTCTTCAAGCCTTTTCAGATTTTGTACCTAAACATTTAGCTTAAATGTTGATCTCCAGGAAGATCATTCATTTGTCTCCTAGGTATTAAATGTCCAAATTCCACTTCTCCATTCTGGACGTGAACTTTCATAGTGGGAAGGCCTGTGCTTGGTGACCACTGCCAGTGTCAGGAGGGTCTATGTGGCTGACTGAAGCTCAGTTTAGCTGGGAACTGTCCTAGGATCCCCTTTTCAAAGGAGGTGTGAAGGCTGATGCTAGGTACTGTTCTCACACTTGTATCCACCTCTTTCCAAATCTGCCTGCTGGCAGACTGTGCTGCTCCAGAGCTGATTTATCACAGTCAGTCCATGACGTTGTTTTACAGCACCAACAGTCCCCCCAGGCAGCTCTGAGGCACAGTGCGCACTTAGCCTAGTGAGAGACCTACAGAGGCCTCTGAACCTTCGGGAAATTGCTCGGAAAAAAAAAGCTCTGCTATGTGGACATTTCCAGGTGTTGGGAACATTTCACTTGCCAGACTATGGCAAGTGACTGCCAAGGATTTGAGCTTCTTGGCATTAATAAAGCATATGTACAGCGGTGAGTCTTGGGGGTAACCGAAGCCTTTCTACAGCACCTCACAGGCGTGATAGCTTCTATCAGGATCGGGAGTCCGGGCCCAATGAACAGGTAGCAAATGTTAGTTGTAGGTAAATCGAAAGGGTGATGTAGTATGTCGTTGCTTTAGTGCTTGCAAAAGGCACATCCACTGTTCCTTCCTTGCTGACTTATGGAAAGAGCTGTATGGATGCTGAGCTGAATCTTGGCTTAGTGAGTTCCTCAAAATGACAGATTTGGCCCTAATTTGTAAGTGTCTCTCTAGAGACATAAACTGGTTGTCAGAATCCCAGATGAAAATTAAATTGGTCCCTTTGTGTTAGGCTAATCCAGCTCTTCCCACAGCCAGCTCTCTAGAGCACCTTGCTTCTTCCTCCAAACAGATTCAGCCAAGAGGTTTTGGGGGGAAAATTCTGTACATTTTCAATAGCTACCTATGTGTTCATACAGGCATTAGCCTGTTGAAACAAGTGTGATCTCCATAGCGTTATAAAAATGCAGCCAGTGGGATCATGTAATGATGTCATTGCACCTTGCCCTCCATAAAGCTCTGTGACTATCTGATCCTAAGGCCACGGCTGATTTTTTCCTCAGCTTTCAACTGTGACCCATTTATGCTGTGTATTTATCTGGCATTTTCATTTTGAAGGACCACTGCTGCCGAGCGAGCTGACCTCTCCTTTTGAAAACGGAAGGACGCTGCTCCGAAACCCAGCAGCCTGCAGGGAGGATCAGTGGCAAAAACGATGTTTCAGTCTGCCAATGGCACCGAAGGCAGCTGGAAGAGCCCTGGCCTGCCTGGCAGTCATTCCTCCCCTTGCTTGGACGCCTGGTCCCAGCCCGCAGTGGGTATCAAGGAAAGTAAACAGCAGGAACCAACCGCAGCCAAGTCAGGAGACAGCTCGACTTTGCAAACAGACGTATTCAGCCTGGGTGGATGCCAGGGAGGGCAGCCACACACAACAGATAATATCTCTGACGCAGTACGAAGCCTGCTGAGAGCAGGGGAAGCCTCCGACATCTGCACATGCCACAGCTGCGATGGCCCCGGGACGGCAGGGATGGCTCCCCGCCGGCACTCCTTCGCCTCCCGAGCTCAGCCCCATCAGCTCCGGCTGGTCCCAGCAAAAGGTTAATCCTGTCAGCCTTTAAAAGCTATAGTTGAAACAGGAGGGTGCTAGCGCAGCTCCTCGCTGCCCCTCTGCAATGCATGTACCCTGCCATGCTCCAGTTATTTTGATTTCCCTTGGGCATCCACAAAGGCGAAGGAACACACCAGCTAAACAAACAGCCCGCTCTGCTCCTGAGTGCCTTTTCCATATCATCCAGCTGACTTTCCGAGCCCTATAAATACTAGATTAGTACCACGTCCCCTGAAAGCCCAAAGTCAGGCTCCCATCCAAGAAGCCACGGAGCTGCTCTCTGGTCTAAAGCTGTAACGCAGAAACACAACTTATTCCGTGAGAGCCCAAGGGGGAAAACCGGCTGGGGAACATAAGTACTAATTCCTGTCAATTAGATTATCTAGAATGGAATATTTATTATTTTTAATGGAACGTCATTTAATTGCTGCTCATGGGTACTTTGTAGCTGTTGGAAACTCTGATCTAAATTATTATTTTAATGAAAGATTGCCAAAGGACTCATATTTTAAACTCCTACATAGGATAACAGTGGGACTATTCTCCCTGGGTTTCTGTGCTGGCCAGCCATCATTTCCCAGTTACAGTGCTTAGGGTAATGCCAGTTAGCACATCTACAGAACCATCCAAGGTTAATTGCTGAGGGTGTTCACCACAAATCCAACTGCAGACCCTCCTCAAAAATTCAGTCTGCTTTGGGGTCACGAGCTGACATATGACTAGCCCAGTAACCCTCAGAAAAGGGCTCCTTCATATTTGTGTCAAGGCCCTGAGGGCACTAATGGCTTTAATTGCCCTGAGCAGCCCCCACCCCCCACCTGCTGCCCATCAGCCGGGGGCTCCATTTAAGCTCAACCTTGAAGGCCATGAGTTTCCCCTGAGCTTTGCTGTAGGTGCAACCTCATACTTACTTACCTCTCCTGGATAGATTGCAGACCTATGTTGCAGGTAGGTCTGTCACCAGCTGTGTTTCTGGCCTGTCTCTGGGAATGACCTTGGGTTGATGTAGTAGCCTTGCTGCCCGTCCCATCCCCATCTCCTGCTGCTCCCTCGTAGTTTGTTCCTGGCACACATGAGCCAGGAGGGACACTGGGTATTGCTGTGCTGGTGGGAGGAGAAGACATTGATAATGTTTTGCCACCTGAAGGAAGATGAATTTGGGATGCTGTCCCAGGTTCTGACTGGTTTTTCCTTCTTGAATCACAGTAAGTCAAATTTGAAAAAAAAAAAAATCCATTAAGATCCTAAAACTACTTCCAAAGGTCACTTTCCTGGTCCATGCAAGTTGCCAAGTTATGAATCCTCATCCAAGAAACCCTTCCACAAACATACACGCGTGCCTATAAAGCCCTCTAAACCGTCATTAGTGTCCCCTTCTTCAAACAGAGAGCTGGAATTTCAAGTGGAAATGCAGATTTTATTTATAGTCTTGGTACATTTTTCAGCCGCAATACATAAAAACGTGGAGCAAGAGCACTGCATTGCCATTTGTTTACATCACTTTCCCATTCGACTGGAGCAGTGAGTCAGCATGCCTGTTGAGCTCACCCTGTTCTCAGGGGTCCTCTCTGGCCTTTGGGCCAGAGGGCGCTTGCCGAGGGTCAGCGGCTTTGGTGGTGTATTTTAGGAGATGACTTTACATGTTGCCTTCTTGATAGCATGGATGACTCTCCTTCAGATTGCCCTATGCTGCAGTGTCAGCACAAGCACTTAAAAAAACAAGCTATTGCTAGATCCAGACAGTTGAAACTCATGACCTAGTTTCCCAAAATCACGAGATTGGCTTAGAAAATCAGATATCTTTTTTTTTTTTAAATGACTGCATAGTCTTGCATTAAGTTCTGGTTTGGGGAATTACTAGGGATGACCCAGTTGCACTTTCGAATTTTTCTTTGCAATCATAAGAGTGAGATATTTTTTGTGGTTCGAAAGCAGGGGAATCGCTTGCCCCTAGCAGCTAAGAAAATCACCAAATGTTGTGAGATTGTGGTTTAAAAAGAGTGATACATGGATAGCTAAAAGTTGCCCTTAGTCCAGATTTGCTGGTGCCTTTCAGCAGTTCTAGATCCTCAGACTCTCCATGCTAAGGTCAGTCATGTCAGCAGTGCATGAGCTGGCATTGACTTTCTTGGCCTCAGCCAGGGCTTGCTGTGCAGCTCAAAGCTGTACCAGCAGAGCCAGGGTGCCTTCCCACCCACCGCCCTCCAGAGGTGGCCTCTTCTCACCGTCCTCAGCTTTTTGCAGCAAGGTCCTTTCTCTAAATGTCCTAAGCTTGTTTACAGACTTGTGCAGGACCCGTGCTCCTTTGCAGCTACGCTTCCCAGACCGCAGTTACCTGTCGGGATCCCTTCTCTTTATTTTCCTGCCGGGGTGGCTGTCAATACGGATATGGGCTGGAGCAGTTTAGTAACCTGACGGAAGCTTAAAAATGGACCGTGCTCTGGCCAGCTGCTTAGCAGTGCCCTCGCCTTGGCCTGCGGGACCCCACCTCTGCCGTCTTCCCTTTGCTATTCCGAGACAGGTCTTTTCCCCACCACCGCGGCCAGTTTGGCTGCAGGCAGCCCAGCAGGAGCAGGGCGGGAGGGTGAACTGCTCTGCTGGGCTGTGGGGGAACCGTTGGATACTGGTACCAGAGTACCAATTTTAACTGTGGCTGTAAGGCTGCCCAGAGTGCGGAACCAGCATCTCTTAAAGCAATCGGTGGTTTTGTATTTCTCCAGGAATGGTTCATAGCAATCTTTTGGGTTGCGGCACTCCCAATGTACCTGTAGTGCCCTTTTTTCTGGGGAAGTTTACCCCTGGGAGTTGGGAAAAAAGGGCTTTTATCAAAAACTGGAAAAGCAACAAGTGGAAGGATTGTTGTGTGCACGGGTCTGTTGTATTTTACTAGAAATAATTTTTTTTTAAGTTGTTGGGTTTTTTTTTTTCTTTTTTCTGTTTATACACCAAACTGGTTTGCTGCAAAGCTTAGCCTTGAAACCAGGGCTCTCGGACACTGCAGACAGACCGTGCCTGGGACTCAGCGTGGCTTGGCTGTTTTGCTACCCTGGTGGCATGCTCCATAGAAGCTATGGAGCTGCCTGCAGAGCCTTCCTAAAGACCAATGTTCATGATTCAAATCTTCAAAATATACAAGAACAGCCCTTAGGCAGTGATGCCCTGCCTAACAGCCCCACCTAATTTCCCCTCTGAACTACATACTGTGCTATAAGTAGTTCTGGCACCTGCTGAGACTAGAAATGTTTCTTTCCCTGAAACCAGACACCAGCAGTGGTTAATTACCACATCCCAAATTGGCACAGATTAATAATGCAGCTCCGCTGAAGCCAATGAAACTTCACGGAATTATTCCTGCCTTGGCTCCAAGTCATTAATAGGTATAGTTCTAGCTATTTTTATGCTCTTCTAATTGCTTTGTTAGATTACAAAAGCAATTATCAGCCCAAACCTGGTTTTCCTGGTTGGAAAAAATCTTTATTGGGCTGAGTTGTCCTCGTGCTTGTTTTATGTGGACTTAACTGATCAGCAAGTTTAGCTGTATGAGAGCTAGCTCTCACAGCCCCAGAGATGGGGCTATAGCAAAATGAGGGCTGTACCAAATTTGATTCTTTCCATGTATAGAGGCAGCATAACAGATACACATATCTGTGTGTATGTATATATACACACTGCTATATATCCTACAATATCTCTATATGTGCATGAAGTAGCTGCTTTTGAACAATCTTTGGATGTGTAATTGAAGTGGAAAATCCTGTAGTTAAAGAGTTTTCTTGATGCTTGGACAAGTGGCCCATTGTAGAAAGGACTGCTGTGGATAGATGTGAACTAAGCATTTAAAACTGCAACCTGAGGAGTGGAGACAAACTAGCTGGAGCCAGGACCTAAACAGAAGTAGAGTTCAGACAAATCACAAGACTAACAAATTGGGGAGTGTTTTAGAAGTACTCTCGTGGGATGTTGTCAGTCAGAAAAATTGACATGGAATAACGATGACTAGTAACTGTTCCCTTAGAAGCACTCACCTAGCAGGGACCAAATGCTTTTACTGCAGAATCACCTCCACTGGTTCTGCATGGGTTTTACAGCCTAGACTGAAGCCCTCCTAAGCCCTGTTTGAAGCAGAGCTCTTGAGCAGGAACAACTGTACTACTGGTGCCTGTATTCCAAATGGCATCCTGTGTCCCTCCCCCAGTGGCAATACTGCTGCTCATGGCTGCTTCACTGGGCTACTGCTGCATTTTGGTTGATTGGTCATGTGTAGCTACGCATGTGCATGACACTGTCTTAAGAGATTTGTTGCATGGGGAGATAGTTAAGACAGAGGAGGCAAGGGGAATGTCTCTGTTAAAAATAAAAAGCTTATTCTGTTAAAAAAAAACAACAAACAAAACACTTGCCTTAACTGTTTTAAAAATTAGCTCTCTTAAGATCACACCCAGGACAGGCAGTCCCTATACTCTGGAGTTCAGTGCCAGAGACTATATCTCTGCATGTGTGCAAAATAAGTTAAGCAACAAAAGCAGCTTTGTATCAAAATAGTTTATTAAAAACAATAAGAGACTTCACTGAAGCTTGCTGTCCTCAAGACAGAATTGTGACATTATTGCAGCTTTCAACACAATCATAATCCACATATAAATATAATACTATACTGCTCCTGTTCGCCTTGGCCAAGTTTTGCCCTCACTCTGGCCTCACACAGCCCCCCTGACACAACCCAGCCCTGCATGCTTTAGTTGCAGAACCTGTTCCTCTGGGAACAGAGTTATAGCCCTTCCTCGCTTCATGCTGCACAGCGCTGTTACTGTCTGGAAGTTACACAGAAACCCAACACATCTCTTTGCAGCTAGAGGCAGTTTACAGAACCAGTGCGAACACACAGAGTGACTGATGACAGCAACACTGGTTGATGTTTAGGAAAAATAAATAGGCAACCAATTACTCAAGTTCCCAGCACTGTGCAACTGTACAGAGCAGCTTCTGTTTACAAGAAGAAAGCTCTGTTCTGACCTGCTGCATCGCCACCTCAGCTGTGACAGAAGGACTCTTACACTGTGTGGTTTGGTCTAATGGATGGAGTCACCATTTGCTGCAGCACTTGCGGAGAAGCACATGGCCAGCAGCCGGCTGGCACGCTTTTGCCATCACCTCCGAATGCCCTCCAACACCACTCTTTGCCATCGGCTTTGCACCGAAGTCAGTATTTGTCCTTGCACCATGGCAAATGGACCGAGCACACAGTATCTCAGTCTTTCAGGTCAGGATACTGCCATGAGCTGTGGCTTGCTCCCTCGCTAGCTGAGAGGCTTCTTCTTACTCTTCTCTATTGCTCATGTACCCTGGGCTGCTCTGGCAATGGGGGTCTTCTTGCACAGCTCCTGATAGAATTGGGATTCCAAAAACCGTGGATATGAGTTATTCTCCATTAAGCTGTAGACTCTCTTCTGCGCTGCACTGAAGCAGGTATGCGTGGCTTCTTGAATATTCTGTGCAATCATGTTCTTGGTTTGGAAGTCTATATTTATCTGAAATAAAAAAAAAGAACATTTACTTCTGAGAACTGAATTCAAGTAAGTATAATACACCATAAAATTTCTGAAGAGGTAAGAAAAGCAAGACCCCGTTACTATAGGGTCAAATTAATGAAGTTTCCTTTCAGAAACTTCATTTATACAAAACCCAAAGTAATTCAGCTACAGTATTTTTCAGTGCTGAACTCATGTTACAGGTGTTAAATGTGGCTGTTGACTTTTCCCAGTTAAGATGGAAACTCTCTGAAATACTGCTTGGGCCATTTTCCAGCTTGGTGAAAAGGCAGCTAGGGAGAGAGTTACATTCAGATGCAGATATTAACAGGGAGGTACGTTCAATGCAGTTTGGCATTTGTACCTTAAAGTGAGTTCAGAGAAGTAAAGAAAGCCTGTAAGAACTCATAGAACAGGTCACTTATGTTTAAATAGGTTTTCTTTACCTCTTTGGGAGCTTCCTTTTCAATGAAGTCATTGTAGATTTTTTTTGCTTTCGATGTCAGCTTCTGGGGTGACTTGGTTTTCTTGAAGTCCTCACAGGCCAACCAGAACTCAATGTTCTCTTCACAGAACTCAGACTTCAGAAAAGCTCGGAAAGCAGCAAGACCATCTAGGGAAAGAAAAAAAACCCCACACATAAATTAACTATTTCAGGAATCTTGAATTTACCCACTGGTAGCATCTGTTTCTACCAAAGCATTTTGCTGTAGTTCTGGTCTGGTTCTTTCAGGGATATAGCAATAAAAAAATTTCCACATTTATGTATGCAAACAAATTAATGCTCTAACAGCTTGGCAGGCTTCACTTTGAGTTAGTGGTTTTTTAGGTAAACACAAAAAATGAACGCCATTTCTAGTCCATACGTTTCCTTTTGTGATGCCTGCATATGTTAAAAAAACCCTCTCTAGATGGGATCTCCTGTGTTAACCTTTACACTGGAGCAAATATTTATGACTGTGCTACAAACCTCTGGAATGATTTTTGCAATGGAAAGGATGACTCAAGTTCAAAGAGCAAACAGTAATATTATTTCTTAGTCTTTTTGCTCTGCTATAGAGCACTTTGCCTTGTAGAGCTACAGTAAAATCCCAAGAGCATTGAACTTCTGCTTTGCAGAATCCTTCCCAAATTAGTTATCTGACTGCATTTTTCTTGGCTAAGCTGTGAGCTCAGTGAACAAGTGCTCTCTTCACATTTGGCAGAGACAAGCTGATAGGTACGATTTTAACTATAAGGGTTACAGAAAAAAAATCCACTACAACAAACCATTCTTGATGTTTTAATGTTAGTTTACAATTTTTTAAAGAACACTTCTATGAATTTTGGCTTCAAACAGTTTAAAACACGTGCTTTTCAGGAGCAGAATCCAAGCTATTTACATTAGAAAGGTACAACACTAACATGCAAGGAAGCAATCTCTTCTAGACATATAAACTTCACCCTCCCTTTGCTCTTGAATGTTATTTTTGAAGACAAACTTACATTTATTAGCAAGAAGTTCATCAAAGGCTTCTGACCACAGCTGGGCTTCTTCAGGGGAAGGTCTGCATAAAGAGGTAGAGAACATTAGACCCCACTGCTCAAGCTTTATTGTTTTCGTGGATCGCTTGAGTTACTTAAACGAAGTCTGCTTCTCATAACTTACCTGAAGTAGGTGCGGTGTTTCCCAACTTTCTTCGACTTCATTTTAGTAGAATTGGAAGAGTTCTGCAGGAAGTAGCTCAGTCTCGTTTTCCAATCTTTAATGCTGGAAGACCGAAGAGGAAGATGCGCGTTAAACACGGCAACTCGAAAAGCTCGAGCCACCAGCCCCTTAAAAGTTTTCCCGACGTTGCTTTGCCAGTTCTGGACCTGAGAGAGTCGCCCAGAGCACCCGCCCGAGGGCAAGAAAACTATTTTCCCCTCGCTGAAATCAAGATTCGCCCGCTAGCCAGTGGCTAGTGTCAGCCAGGGTACGGCTGCGGGAGGCAGCGGTGGGCAAGCTGCTCCCCTCCCGCCTCCCCCCACCTTCGCTCCCGGGAGCCTCTCCCGGCAGGAACCCGCTCCGCCTCCCCC
>VYZV01002946.1:5400-46169 GCA_013401275.1 Pandion haliaetus | reverse complement strand
GGTCCCCGCTGCCAAGGCGGGAGGGGGGGGGAGGGAGGTTCTGGTTCTCCTGGTGAGCCAGAGTGGGAAAGTGCTGCCTTCCCCCAGGATTACGTCTCGGTTTTCCTTTGGTTTGTTTTTAATTTCTTTTATTTTCTCCCCCCCCCCCGCTTTTTCCTTCTTTTTTTCCTTTTTTTTTTCTTTTATTCTTTTTTTTTCCCCCCTGCTAGTGCCTTCTTGGAAAGCTTTTAGCCGGTCACGCCGGCATCCCTCGGGAAGGGTGCCCGTCCCCGCAGCGCTGGCAGAGGGGTGGCTGTCCTTTCTGTTCGGTCAATCAGAAACGTACCCTGCATGTCTGCAGATTTTTTTTTTTTTTTTAAGGAAATACAGACTTTTGAATATGGCCAGTACACGAAAAAGGATAAGGAAGGACTTGGCCACATTTCTTCAAAAAAAGAAGTAACCATAAATTTGCGTATATAGTATTTTTGGTGTCCACCTCTCTGCTAATCCAGGCTATTTATCACTTTAATAAGCTGTCTGCACATGTGTTTTATCTCTTTATAGTGTTGCCACCTACCAGTGAATTGTGTAAATTACTCCCCGTACACGAAGCTGAAATGGCAATGACTTATATATACTCCAGCCTTTGGCGGCTTGTTGAAAAGGCCATGTGGTCCTTCTCAGCAGTGTCCAGCTGAAGGGTATCGTGTCCAAAGAACTTGGATGTAGGAATCATGTGAGTTTCTCCTTAACCTACCCTGCTTTTCTGCTCTTTTCTGTGCATGCGTCTTCCTTTCCACAGTACCCTACAGAATGTGTTTTTCTGCCACAAAAAGCGGTGTTCGGAGAGACTGTTTGATTCCCAAAACACTGGCTGACTTCAACACAATCGCGTAGCATCAAATGTCTGATCCTTTTCGGTAATCACCTAGTCTTACGACCTCCCCCTCTGCTTGCCAAATACACACAAAGCTGTGCAAAGGCATTTTGATTTATATGAGATGTATTGAAAAAATGAGTGCCACTTAATATGTGAAGGCATTTAAACAAGGATGCTTTTCAGTGCTGCCTGTTGCAAGTCCTCTGCAGTACATATTGATGGATCTGAAAGGAAAATAAAGTTCCATCCTCTAAATATTACCAAAAGGCTTTAAATGGTTTTTGCAACAGGTAGCTTTTAGTCTTGTGTATGGTACATACATTTTTTAATGGGAAATTATTGTGAGGGTGTTACCATGGGAGGGAGGAAATGTGGAAACACTAAGAGAGGTAAGGTTCTAAGTGCTGTAAAAGCATCAGTTCCAGAAATTTACAGGGGGGAACTTGCCAAAGAAAAGACCAGGGCAGGCAGTGCCTGTGTGATGGATGGAGCTGTGCTGACTCGCTTCCAGGCGCTTCCATCGTCACTCGCTTTGAGTGCCAGGGTGAGCTGAGCTTTGCAGCTGCGAATGATTTGGGCAGGAGCTTGCCAGGAGCTGCCGAACAGCCTGTAACACGCGCGAGGACGGGAACACTCTCCGCACGTGTGAAACTCGCAGCTCGCAGCCTCCTCGTCGGGGCGGGGGGGGAGGGCTGCCTTGCCTTAGATCCAAACTCAGCCTGGGGCCTTACCCCAAGGAGAGCCTCTGTAAAGGATGGAATGCTCTGCAAGGAGAACGGTACGTCCTTACCTTCCACCTTACTTGCAGGAGATTTCCCCATTTTTGAAGCTGGTTTCAAGTTTTTCACCTGATTGTTGAGTTGATTGGGGAGGAAGCATGCCCAGGAATACTGGGAAAACTTCAAAGTCTAGTAAGCTATAGTAAGGTTTGGTTAAGCATTTATATTTTGAGGCCTTACCTGTAGCACACCAGACATCCTGCTGATGTTTGAAGCCTGACAAAAGGTTTTCTTGATGGTCCTGGAGGAGACTTGCAAGGGTAGCGCTGGGATATTCCCAGCATCTGCCAAGCTGTAAAGTTGGCAGTAGTCAGCATATGGAAAATTGCAGCATGAATCATGTATTTGTCTGATACTTTGTATTTTAAACTTTTTAATTGCTTCTTTCAGCTACCCATAAAAATGGAAGTGCCAGTTAAGAAAGGTAGTTGCAACATCTGTAATATCTTTCAACAGTGGAAAAAAAAAAAAGTGTTTCAGGTAAAAAAATAAGCTAAATATGGAATTGCAAGATTAGATGGCCTTATAAAACATACTTACTGTAACATTTGGCTTAAAAACTATTTAGATTAAAATTGAATTTTATTGGCTGCATTAAGGTGTATTTTTAGTTTACATTTTTACTATACTTTTAAAGCACAGATATCACTGTTTTTTCAGTAAAAGAGAAACTTTACAAAATACTTTCTCACTTCATCATGCTGTGCCCTGTGTTTTCTGACTACAATAGTAACCTTTGCCAGGAGGTCAATTACATATCTGCATGATAAAAGATATTTTCCATTTACATTTAAAAAACAAAAAAAAAAAACCCTCTGACCTCAATCGGTATCGTCAATGCACTGTACAATGACCCAGTGAGGCCCAGGATGGCAGGGGGGGATGCTTCTGGGAGGGGGCCGCTGGCTCCCCTTGAGCCACCTGCCCCGGGAACTGGAGATGTGCAACCCTGGCCGGCCGGGCACTGCCTGCAAGAGCATTTGGGCTCACTAAGCAGTTTGAGATACAGCAAACCTAAGTACTACTTTGTTTTACCAATTTCTACTTTTTCAAAGCAAGGACGGCAAAACGGCTCAGTTGGTTAGCCCGCCTTTCTAAAGGTGGGTCTCTTTTCACACAAATGGTGCCATACACTGACTTGGCAAGGTGAGATTTGGCATCTCAACCCTGTCCTACACTGTCTCTTGCAACAGTATTTTGAAAATTTCAGGAAAATTAGGTATTACCGCTTTCTGGAAAAGCCCTGGCTTGCAATTGCAGCACAGGCTCAGGTGGGTTAGAGTAGCACAGTACATAATGCTGCTGAAAAATAAGCGCCTCCACCTCGTGATGCCTCTCGTCGAGAACAGGGCTGTGGGGTTTGCGACCCTGCCTGTGTGACTCAGACCAGCGTCCAGACCAGCATTGCAGATTTGTCTGTGTGTATGCTGACTTCCACTCTTTCAAAACAGTGAAGCTCTTGGTAGCTGAGAGCAAATACAAACATAGCAGCAAATCTGTTCCTTTACAGGCTTCTTAAAGCTTCAGTCTATTTCTGTAGCCCTAATCTCATTGTCAAGCAGCAAGGCCAATGGAAAGTCATGGGGGGGGGAGGGGGAAGGGACGGGACGGGGGGACTATAGCCCAAACTTTGCTATTGAAGTCAGTGAGAATTTTGCTATTGCCTGCGATGAAATCTGATGTCAGACATTTAATGACAAAAGCTCTCACCCTGGAGATCACAATTCTCTTTGCAGAGGCTTTCCTTAGAATGTTCTGTTCTTTTTCTGCTTATGCGATTCCTACGAACATCAGTGATGGCTGGATGTACAGAGTACTGTAACATATGCAATAAACATCCAGGATGGAAGATGAGGTTTTTTCCATCTCAGTTACGTTGTATGTTGCAATAGCTATGCTGATCTTTTCCAAGTCCCCAGTGAGTAGTTGTTCTCACTGCATAATACTTAAATCCGTGTCTGCATTTCCTGAAATGCCAGTCCTTGTTTCTTCTTTTTATAGAGAAGACTTGGATGATAGGAAAGAACATATGAAAAATGGTCCAGAGATTTTATAGCTGAGTTTCATAAAGCCAAGAGGGGAGAATATGCTTTTGCATGGTAGTTCAAACCATGCATTAGACTTATTTGAGGGAAACCTTGGTGTCTTTGACTAGCTGAAAAATCATATTCAAAAGAAGGAATAAGATGTTGAGCTATGTCTTTTTGTTTTGTAATACAAATTGCAAATTACACAGGTGCACTTTCTGGTAGCGTTAGTGTTCTTTTTTAATTTACAGCTGTACAGTCCTGGTGCTGTGTCTGTGAGACAGGTCAGAACAGGAGATCAGCAAAGAATGCCACTGTGCTGTTTACAATAGCATCAACTGAGCCTCTGTTCTTACCTCTCTTTTAGGCTGTGTCTTTTCTGAGGCACAGGGGACTGATATTTGTACAAAAGAGCACAGAGGTGCCTAGCTATGGGTGGAAGCAATATGCTTCTGCGCTGTGCATTGTTAAATAATAGCCGTCATGCATGGTATGTATGGTAGGGTGCTATTTTCTAGATGAATATTATAATGGCCATTCTTTCTGACATTTTTGTATAAATGAAGATGTTTACTCAAAGCCTTAGTCTGATTCTAATTCTGTTCATTGCATTCTGCCTTTCTAGTCCCTTTTACAATTGCAATGGCATGTAGTGTGTGTGGGTTTTGTTTTTTGGGGGTTAGGGTTGGGGTTTTTTCCTAATTGCTTGAAGCTTGTTGAGGTCAGGTTGTTGCATTCTCTGACTTTGGCCCTGCAGGCTGTGCCTGACTGGCTGTTGTGCTTCCCCCAGTACTATTTTCCAGTCATAAAGCTGAAAACGTGCAAATCATAAGAAGCCATTTCTGGATCCAAATTCAGCACTACTGTGAATTAACACTAAGACTGGACCAATTAAATGTTCGGTCTTTCCTAAATAGAAAATAAAATATATCACATAACAAATGGATCTCATTTCACTTAACAGCAAAATCCTCTGTCTGAGTAATGTATAAACTAGATGGAGCTCTCAGAGAACTCATCATTCCCAGCCCTCGGCTGTCTTGTTTTACATAAACACCCACATTAGTTTATAAAAGTTCTAAAAATAGAGCTGGAATTTACCAAAAAGTAGATAAACTGGGACTATATGTCTACTTGCAGTGTTGTGTTGCTGTTATGTGGATGCGTACGTCTCTGTTACAGTGACACTGTAAAAAGAATATGAATAGGTGTTGAGCAGTTGACTGTGATTCCACCTCTACCTATAGACATTTGAAAATGTTAGTTTTTAAAGGGGAGATAACTCAATAACAGTGGGCAGGAGTCAGAACAGCGGGTTCCCTGAGGACCCTGGGGTGGCTGTCCTGCTCATGAAAGATCTGCTTTATCCCTTCTGCAAAGACAAGTTGAAAGAAGACCTGTTAATATAGTCTGCATTTTAAAGGACAGGACATTCTCATATTCCTTACATGTTTTGTCAATAGAGAAAGCAAACAGCTTAGCAAGAAGCAGTGTATTTTGAACAATGAAATTTTCTTAGCAGATACTAGCTGGGTTACACCATCTCAGGTAAAGAGATCTGATTAATCTTGTTTGAGGTTAACTAGGTGATACAGAACACTGGCTCCCTGTTCTGCTCCAATTGCAGTCTCTTTTGTCTCACCGCCCTGCCCCCCCCCGCAAAGGTCATATTTGTTAAACTGGGTGTGCAGAGGGACATTAAACAATCAAATATGTTTGTTAAATCTGGATGTGGGCACCATCTTTATCATATTATTTGCATGTAACACAGTCAACACACAGTCCTTTTGATGACTATTTAATCCACGTTAATGAAACTCTTTGTAAATGCCTAAATGGTATTAGTCAGATATTGATCTAGAAAGTCTCCATGGCTTACAAAATCAATCCCTTTTACAACTCCTACAGGTGAATACTCTCAGGACCACAACAGTGAGAAAGCTGAAGATTAGAAAGGAGTACAAAAATTTTTGCACCACCTAAGAAGTTCAAATTTTTGAAAATAAGCCTTTCCTTTGAAATGGAGATAAAATTTCAGTCTTTCTTATTTCATGGTGGGCAGAAAAGTTTAAACAAAACCATTTCTTGGAACAACCTGATCTCCATGCTGGGTGGAACTAGCAGAGGCTTAATTTGACTTTCTTAGTGGAAAATAAAAACACTAGCAAAATACCAAATTTGTCAGTGGAAATTTTTTCATTTTCTTAAAACTATTTTAGGGTGGTATTTTCTTTTTATCACTTTCAGTGGTGCAGTATAGGCTTTTCTCTGGAAAGTAGAAAGGTAATGAATGTCTTCAGATGTGGTAAAGGATGCCAGCAATGGAGAGGAGAGAAAGCATTGTCTGAGCAACTCCACTACTAAAGTCAGAGGACATTTCGTCTGAGTAAGGGCAGCCTTATACCCTTTCTACTTATCATATTGACAAAAACTATTCCAAAGTTTGTAAAGCTAAGCCCTCTGGAGTTAGAAAAGGCCAGAATGAAGGCTTCCTGTGCAATATTGTAAACCCACATTTATCCAGTGGCACCCTGCTCTACTCCCAAAGTGAAGGCTGGGAGATAAATGAAGGATAGGGTGATAGTTGCCTTGCTTCATCGAACTGTGGAAATTCCCTTCTGCCTGGTTAAAGAGTACACTGAAGCGGTCAGACTATAGCCAGGATTGGACTCAGGGTGCAGACCATCTTGTAGGTAGCCTTGGAGAGCGACATAGTCAGGTAGCTTGACAGGTTAGTCATTCCCTTAATGCCAAATGTTGCAAAATAACGTCTCAGTCCTCCAAGTGCATTAGTTGTAGGCAGCTACATTGTTCCCCTACAACATTTTTCTCATCAGCTATTAGTTCAGCATTCAAACAGGTCTTCAGAGCAAAGCGATTCATAGCTGACATTAGGTGAATCATTCCATCTGGAAAATAATGGTCCAAACTTCTAAAATATGTGTATAGAATGATAATGTCACTTCTTGTATTTGAATGTATTAAACAGGTAAAACTCCACAGAAATTAGTAGAGATATGCTCTGCTGTTATTCCAGCGTTAGACTTACTCAGAGCAGTTACTGTCACGGCGCACCATGGTGACAGGTAATTTTGCATTACAGAAACACTTTCTGGGATGTTTACAGTGCTAGGAAATGGCAGTGCAGGACCGTATGTTAGCATGGGTTGGACTTAGAAGTCTAAGAGGCTGCATATAACTTCCTGACTATGTTTTGGCAAGCTCTATTTTAAATAGATGGTAGTTGGTTCCACACTGTGTCACAGCCTTCAGTTAGGAGCTGTGATGAGACCTCTACATTAATGTACTCAGTATTTTTCTGGTTGCAAAAAGATGCTTCTCAAGGATTGCTTGAAGCATCATTGAGAAACGAGAGCAAGAAACCTTAATTAACAAAAGAACCAACAAATAATTTAAAATTTCTTCACCAACCATTAATACTGAAATGTACCAAATAGATAATTTAAAAGGGGAGAAGGAAGTCTTGCCAGTTCTCTTAAAGGATGGCACAGATTAATCAAAGAGGTGTCAAGGAGGAGAGTCAAATATGCCTGCAAACAGACCTGTATCTGTAAGTTTGGTAAAGATGTAGAAAGTCTGGCAAGCTGCAGAGCCACCCAAGGATGTTGGACAGCTCATATGGAATCTCAAAAGGCACCATAAATCATAACTTTTATTATCCCCAAGCTAGGGTGAAAGTCAGTAATAAAGTTCTGGGGAAAGAGTGATCTACCAGCGTGCATGTAGGGGAAAAAGGAGGCAGAACCAGAACATCTTCCCAGTTGCACACCAGTGGCCAAATGTTGCCCAAGTCCAATCGTGGATGCTTCCTTCGCTTTCCTCAGGTGCGACCTTGCAGATCAGCATTTCTCTCCTGGCTGTTAGCTTCTTTTCAGAGATGGACAGCTACTGCAGATGAGGTGCATGCTCTGTGATGTTAGCTCTGATTTTACCTGATCCTTTCAGTAAGCTTTTCTTAAGACCGAACTTTTTTAAGAATGAAACTGACTGTGTGGCAGTTGCTAAACATACATTTCTGATATGTATTGCTCTGAGGTGTGACATGTGAGCTGCAGTTCAAGTTCTGCAATGGTGAACTTATTTTACAGCTAACATAAAACTAGTGTTTCGTTGCTGTGGATTTTTTTTTTTTTTTAAATCAAGTTGTTTACTTAATCTCTTTGTTTTAAATAAGTTTGGGGTTTCTGTAGCTTTCCAACAAAAACTGTTATTTGAAGACTGAGACAACATTCCTGGCAAGTCTGGAACTTAGGAAGAAATCAGGGAACAAGGTGGCTTAGGTGAACTCTCTGGGTTATACTTGAATGTATCAGGAATCATAGGAGGCATAAGTAAATTACAAGAAGGAATGGAAAGAACAAAAATTATCCTGAGGAAATTATGCCGTGTCCTGTACCAATATCCACTGAATAACTAATGCCCAGTGTATTGATTATCTTCGGCTTGCTTTGGCTACAGAAGAAGTGAGGGCAATCTATTCCATGTATTATAGAATTATTCCTCCTTCTCATAGTGTATTTTCTTTATTTCAGAGAAATACTCTAATCCATATACAGTAAGCAGTTAAGAGAGATTAATTTCACATCGGTGGACAAGCCTCTGAGAAATACAGTGCACCGTAGCAGTAACAGAAGCTGTTAGCTCTAGCAAGAGATTTCATTTTTAAAATATCATATATGCCTAAAAGCCAGATTAGAACAATTGTACAAGCACATTAAGTTATGAAAGAAAGAATAGCCACTAAAGACTCCCAGGACTTCAGTGTCTAAATGGGACTGAGGTGAATTTTCCAGCGTTGGTCAGTTAAGGGTCTGTTTGGAGGCACTCAGATCGAACGACCATTATCTTCTCATTCTTTCCATAAGTCATTCAGAAGTAGCCTCAAGCTTATTTAAGGCACTGTGTTTACTCTGATGGGGAAGAAGATTAGGCAACGAAAAAAATCACAAGAGTTGCTTGAGTGTGAAATGCCAAAACTTCTGTAACTACTCCAAGACTGGAGCAATGATGGGACTCAACAGCAGAGAGGGCCTTCAGTGCTGCTAGTGACTGCTTGTTTGCTGGTTTTGCAGAAGCTGCTCTGATAGTAGAGAGCTCCTGTCAGTGATAAAATGTGTGTGTTGTAACACACAAAGGAATTTCTTTCCGAACAATTGTCCGATCCTCTTCTGCTGGACATCAGCAAACTAGCGATGTGGTTATGGCATTTGTGCACCTTACTATTAACTTCACCTGAAGGGGTAACGTGCGCAGTGAATGTGAGGGTGATGTCTTGATGCGCACAGGGAAAATGCCATATTTACTGAGAAATTCAGAGATTGTTTGTATGGGGAAAACAGCAAGTGGGATGAAGATGAACATGCTTAATCTCCCTGGTTCATAACGTGCTGCATGTTTAAGTGCCAGCTCTTGGGGGTGAATTAAGATATATTTGTAATCAGAGCTGCAGCCTCTCAACTATTTTTAAATGTGTTTTTCAAAATATGGAAGAAAATTAGTGTAGATGTGGAGAAAATGCTGTGTAAATTGAATATTAACTTTGTTATCATTGTGTTTAATAAGTAACTGCTTTTTTGTGATATCGCGTTTGGCATGAATTTCTTAGTACCATACTTCTGTTGTCGCTGGTAAGTGGTAACAATATGGCTTCAGTCACTACTACAACTTTGCCCAGCTGACTTTATTAATGGCCTGTAACATAAAGGCTTGAAATTAAAAAAAAAAAAAATGTTCATTATATATGGTTTTCCTGACTTCCCTTTATATATGGAATGCATCTTAATTGTATTTTCCTTCCATATTTAATAGACAAGGGATGGACATTTGGAACTGGGCACAGAATCAACACATGAAAAGCCTCTTGAGAAATGAGGATATTTTTGCATTGACAGTTTCTATAGGTAGTTTGCAAGTAAACGGAGAGTAAAGAAGGATGTGGTGGTTTCCTCTGCTGTAGTTCCTGTTTTTTGGCGGGTATTACACAACTAACCTCTATGCATCATACAGGCCTACTACTTTGAATATTTTTTACTAAATCTTCTGTCTGCTCCATATTATTTAATTTGCATTTATTAAAACTAGCAAATGTGGAATTGAAACAAAAGGTTATTTTGTTACAACCCAAAACAACTGAGCTACTTTTGTTTTCTTTGCCAGTTTGCATTTACATTTACAATGGCATTACTAGCCAGCTCATTTTTTCTTCTGATGGACTTTATTTTCTGTTATAATTACAGCTGAGAAATCAGCAGCTTTTTATTAAACTACACCCCCATTTTTTTTCTCTCTCATGGAGGGAAAGCTAGCAAGATTTGGTTTTGCTTGACTATCTGCTTGCTTTTTAAGTTTCTGGTTGAAGAATCGACATACGTATGACATTATTGCAGTGAGTCCTTTCTGAACTGGAGAAACTAGATAGGGAAAGTCTTCTTGAATAGGTGCAGTCGGACCTACAGTGCGCCTGCCTGTAGTTTGGGCTGGTTGTCTTGGCAATGGAGCTGTGTTACCATGAGGGTTGCAGTACTGAAAAACAGCATTTCTCAGCTGGAGCACAGCCGCATGCTAACATGGCAGTATAGCTTTCCTGCGAGACCTGGCTGACAGCCACCCAGCTGGCAGCACAGGGAAAGCCACTGTAAGTCTGGCTGGACCCCCTCTGAGTAAAGCAGCCTTCAGAAGTGGACACGTTGTTCCTTGTTCTCTGGGAGCCTCCATTTTCCCTGGCATGATGGAGTATCTATGTATTCACTTACGGCAAATGCATATTCAAACGCATTATGCCCGGAAGGGGAAGAGATTTTATCAAGGGGTGAGAAACCAGCATTTGCCATTCTGCGTCTGTGCTGATCACTATTTATCTGCTCCTGAAACAACATTCGACACGAGATCACATTTTGTGTGAAACAGCACTCTGCCAATCTCCCACATAGCTATGATGATTTACACCAGCCGGTGACTTGACCCGAAACTGCACTCACCCCAGTTCTCTCTCTGGTTGCAGCTGGCTCTCGCCCCTACACAGGCTGAGACACCCTCAGGCCAACCAGAGGGGAGAGCTGGGCTGCCCCAGCCCTGCAAGGCTCAAGTTCACTCTGGACCCCGTCTCGCTTCCAGACAGGTGTGCACCAGGGCCATGAACTTACTGCTGTTCTTCTATAGAAAAACCTGTCTGTGGCTTCCTTCTTCCTGTATATGAAAACCTCAGGCTCAGCAAGCCCTTTAAAGTGATGCTGGCAGTTGGGAAGTAACCCTCTGAATAATGAGGCTGAAGGTTTCCCTTTCTGTATATTCTTATTTTTATTATTTTACTTTTCATGTTTTCTTTCTACTCTGAGAAATGTGTATTCAGTGCTGCTGTGATTGTAATTCTTTTTTCTTTTTTTCAAATCCTCAGGGAAATAACAATACTGGTCCAATGTTTTAAGCTTTTAAAAGCAGCAGGTCATTACCATTTACAGTTGCTCAAGTTTAAGAGCATATTTATTTATAAATATTTACCCAAAGGATAAAGAAACAAGAAACTGGGGATGTTTTCCCCAGTCTCCTATACTGACCTGATCAGGTAGTACCGTGTAGTGGATTTACAGCAATTTTCCAGCTCTGTGAGTTCTCCTAGGTAAGGAAGCTGCCAATGAGCAGCTCCTAGTTTTCCCTTGTGCCAGCAAATACACAGGGGAAATGGGAAAGTATGAAGCATCCTGAAAATTTGTGGGTGTCTATATTGGTTGCTCTAACCTGCACCATAGATGTCATTTATCCTCACCTACTTTGCTCCGCATAAGCTGTGTGTAGCTGAAAGCCTGGTCCAAGGACTGGATCAGTATGATCAAATAGTAATTGAGTCTTAATTACATTAACAAATTATATACTATTTAGCAACAGTATGAAAAGTAGATAATGTAAGTGCCAGCAGACATTCTTTTTTGTAACAAAATGAACTATAAAAACGTTCTGCTTTGCAGACTCTGAGCTAAAATAGCTCTGTCTGGAACCTAGCCTCTCCTGGAGGATATAGAGAGTTTGGTCAGATTTCTACTTACTTGTTTGCAGAAATCTAGAAGAAATTGTTACCTGGAGAGCGTCCTAGTATTTTTACAGTAACAGGATTTTTATATTTTGGAATCTCAAAAGTTCCTATATTAGCCTTTGTTTTGCCCTGCTGTTAGTCACTATCTTCATAGAGGGTAGTGATTAACTTTGACGTAAAAGCAAGAATCATTATTCTGGGTTGCATTTGAGAAACGTGATGAAGTTTTAAAACCAGTCAGAACATGCAGAAGAAAATCCGTATGGAAGACTACACTTGCTGTGAAGAGGATGCGACGAGATTTTTAGATCAGTTTAGTTGGTACCAACAAGACTTTTAAATCATAGGCATCTGGGTACTAAATCGTGCAGCTGCATTGTCTTTTGCATGAATAGGCTATCATCTTTTAGAGGAGGAGTGGTTACTCTCTCTGTTTTGTCTCATGTCTTTGTCATTAATTACCAAGAGTTTACATGCTCAAGGACTTCTTTTCCTTAAGGTACATGTAACCTTTGAATATTTTCAACTATCCATGCAGAGCTTCCTGATTAATCAAGTTGCTGGTTTTAAAAAGATACATTTTTTAAACAAACCTTTTGTGAACCAGACTCAAATACATGTGAAATTATCTTCATAGACAGCCAAGCTCAATTTGGACTGGAATGCTCTCAGAGTGTGATAACAGCATTCTGTGCTCTTTGGAATTTAGGATAATTTTAGAGAGAGAGATTGAGAGCTCCAACGATTCTTTTTCTGAAACCATTTTGAGGTGAGATACTCTCTAGATAGAGACATCCATTTGGGTTGTTTACTTTGCCACAGTCACCCTTTGCTCAGTCATTACAAGGTTGGTTTTTCGTCAGCTCCTGGATAAATTGAACTTCTTTTCTGCTAGTTGGTTAGTTCGTACAATACCATTTTCATGGCCGCACAAGACATCCTCCATTTTCTAGGCACACATTTTGTGAAATACCAAACCATTACTTTTGGTCCTGTTTTCTTTATCCATTTTTCCTAACCAGATTTTAGGCAGTAGTTACATGCGGATGCTCTCAAGAAATGTTGCAAGTACTCAAGATGTAAGACAAAAACATTACTAAGCAATTACTGTTTGATACTTAATTGTTGCCCTTTTTGCAATGTCATGTTCGGAGCCATTTGAAAAATGTAGTGATGGTAAGCCTTCCATGTTATTTTGTTTCTTGATGCAATGAGGCCTTATGAGCACATGGTGTCAGGTCTTGCTGGGAGCAGGCTGGGATGTTCAGGGGCAATAGGTCTGTAAGTGAATACTAAAGAACAGTTATTTTGGGCTTGTCTAGCAGGAGCAAGGAGATATAGTGCAAAGAAGGGAACAGACAATGATCAAAGGGATGAAACTAGAACTAGGGGGTCACTTGATAAAAGCAGTAGGAGACCAGTTAAAACAGAAGAGAAGCAAGCAGGTAGTGAATATCTGGAACTTGCTTCCACAGGAGGCTGTGGAGATGGGGCAGTCACTGGGTTCAAAAAGACATTAAACAAATTCATGGACAACAGGTCTGCGGATAGATGCTGAAAGGGATGAGGATCCTCTAACATCCCTAATGTAGCAGTTGTGAATGCTGAGCAACCGTGAGGGGAACAGAGCAAGAAAGCTGTTGGTTTCTTGTGCTTTCCCTACTTAACTATTTCTGCCACCAAGGGAGACAGACTACTGGGCTAGAGGAGGCATTGCTCTGACACACTGTGGCATTTCGTACGTCCTTATATGTTTTATTTATTGCTCAGATCACCGCACAATTGGGATTTAAAGCATTTACCCCTGAAAAGCCTACAAGTAAGGACCTTGTATGTACACAAGATTTTGCTAGACTCAGGCCCTATACTTTATTTGGTTAAATAGTACCATGAACATTTACACAGCTATATAAATAATCACATCCAGTTAGTGCTGTCAGCTGAGCCAAAGTAGAGGTTTTAAGTGCCAAGGACTTAGAACGTCTCTTTCTAATTTTACCCTGGCTCAAAGTATGTTTAGAAGATGAGGTACAGATGAAATCAGATAAGCAAAATTATTTAGTGTTCTGTCACTTGTAAAATGTTTATCAGTTAAAAATAAAAGAAGTGAGAAAAAATAAGTTAATCTTTTACAAGAAACAAAACCGTATCTAATGGCTGGATTAGGAGCCTGTGTTTAATAAGTGACAAGAGATGATTACAAACGGTCCACATTGGCTGTTGACAGACATCCTGTTTTTGGTGGTTTGTGAATACTTCACAAAGAGGTGCTACCTGCAGAGGTAGCAAATCTCCACACGTTGTCTTAGCTGTAGCTAATTAGCTGGAAGATGGGTAGAAAAACATGAATGACTAAACTGAGTACTGGAGCTGTTTGGAGGTGTTCCAGCTGACTGGTTTTCTAGTAGAAAATGCTGATTCTTCCAAATGAAAACATTTTGCTAGAATATGTAGTCTCAATGAAACTGTCATTTGTGCTCCATCCAGACTGTTCTCATTTTTCCAGGCTCTTCGGCAGTTGGCAGGGCAGATGGTATGCAGGTCAGTTCTTTGCCTCTACCTCTGCTGGATTTGCAGTGCCTCGTGGCTAGTCTTGGCACCTGGCTCATTCAGCTCTCCCACCCTGGGGGCATGCAGCCAGTGACCACATCTGTTCTTACAGCCCCATCAGCTGACGGTGTTGGCTGTCCAAGTCTACCATTCCAGATGATATTTTTTCATATGTTTGAAATATTTTACAGGTTGGATAGAAAGTCTTCCAGGCAGCTCCATTAATACACAAAGACACTGGAGGCAAGAGGATCCCTTAGAGAAAATACAGCAGATGTAATTTTTCTTCTGCAAGAAAAACTTCAACGGGTTCCTGATTATTGATTTTTAAATCAGGAGGGATCTTCAGTGTTTTTCTGAATTCTTTCTAGCTGACGCTGGGCTATTCCTCCCCTTAGCAGTGAAATAAAATCTAATGGCATTTGCTAAGCTTCACCTTTGATTTGTTTATGAAATGGGACTTGTTGCACAAAGGATGCTGAGACAGGTTCATACACATGAAAATTTATTAGTAGGTTTCATAGCTTATGGAATACATCAAATCTAATGATGCATGTTACTTTTGGAGAGACAGAGTCAGAAAAGGGAACGGGAAAGGTCTCAGTAGCCATCTAAGAAGAGGAAAAAGCACTGTGACAGCACCTCAGGTTAGAGGTCTCAAGAGCTGCAAGTGCGATGTAGGCTACAGCATTGCAAATGGAGGCTGTTAGCGTTACAAGTGGTAAGGCACCTTGCAACAGGCTGCTTGCTGCATTTTCTCTTTGCCAAGTAGTTGGAGGTCTGTTCATCTCTTTCAGTATCTCATTTGTTATCAAGCACTCCCTTTAAAATTCACAGGATTGCACCTGCCTAAAGGCATGTCATAAGTTTGGATGATTTTGTAACAGTTTGGTAGTTCCTTAATCAAAAATATCACTTTAGCTAAATATTTTCCCAGTTTTGCAGCTGTGAGTATAGCTGGAGTGACAGAGCATGAACAAACAACTGTGTGTTCCTCTTCATCACTTCTTTATTTCAGTTATAATATTGGTATCTTTTCTTGGCTCTGAGGTGTACAGGTTCTCCATCAGAGAGATTTATTCTGTGTTTGGCAATTTATATCTTTGTGTCATGGATGTCGACAAGGCAATAAAAATGTTGAGCTCAGCAAGGCACTTCAGGACATGGTTTAGTGGGCACGACTGATGGTTGGACTCAATGATCTTAAAGGTCTTTTCCTACCTAAATGATTCTATTATTCTATGATTCTAAGTCATATTCCAGGAAGAAATGTCAGCCATAGACTTGTCCTTCCTGGCAGTCAAGACAAGTTATTACCTCAAGGAGAAACAGAGAAGTCACTTATGTTTGTTTATCACAGTGTAAGGACTAACCTACTCTGATGGTGAGAAGTTTGTATTCATCTTTGTCTTTTCTGTATGAAAACTACTGTACTAATAAGGAAGGAAGGAAGAAGAAAAATGAGGTAATTGCTAGACAATTAATCCTTGCAAAAGAGAAAAAATATGTTTACAGAACAATATTTATGTTGTGGGACAGAATAACCATTAGTGACTTTAAACATGACCAATCTCAGTCTTTCTTAACTCCCAGATGTTCCTGCTGGCAGATGCTGGCTGTCCCTCAGCCCTACCACTTCTGTATCCTTAAAAGGGATATGGAGTGATGTGGTTTCACCTTACAGCTAAATAGATCAAATGGTGATTTGCTTCTGCACGGAGCCGTCTTGCTGTTTCCCCATGTTCTGGGTCTAGGCCTTATATGACCTCTGTGTGCAATTCAGCTGGCTATTCCGGTGCAGAACTAGTGCTTTTTTCACTTCCCCAGTCACTATATCCGACATAAGTGAAATAACAGGAAGAGGGTGCAGGGTAGAGCTCCTGTCAGTGCTTCTTTGTGTGTTTGTTACACTGGCGTGGCTGTGTGGCATTATACCCTAAGGAACGTGTAGATTACTCCTTTGCAAGTCCCATGCCTGGAGTTTGGGACACCTGCAAAAGGATTATATGAGGGGTAGAAGTTTAGCAGAAAAAATAGGTATTTTGTGGATCAAATGACTTCTCCTTTTTAGTGATAATTGGTGAAATAAGATTGAAGCCAGTTTTTAGAAGTGTGTGTTGTAACAATGAAAAAAACAGGGTTGGGTTGAAAGATTGGAGATGGTCCCATGGCACAATGTTTAATCTGCATGTGGAATCATGCCTTTTCCCTTTGTTTTCCTTGGGACTCTAATTATTTAAAAAAAAAAAAAAAAAAGTCCAGCACAGCAGCTAGATGAAGCAAGACATTGAAAAAAACCTTTTCTGCCTGCTCCCCGCCCCGTGAAGCACTTCCTTTTAACCCTGAACTGATGGACATTGGAGAAGGAAGTTTTTATTCCTTTCCTTTACAAGGAGAACACACCAGTCTTTCCCTATTTCTGATCAGCAGATTTCATCAAGGATATACATGACAAAATACTCTTTTTGGTTTTTTACATTATATGCACTAGCAAAATATACTTGCACAGTTCAGAGTATTTGTGAGATGGCCAGGTTTTAATCTTCAAATAAAAATATGCCTGTGCTTTCCAATGTATTTGTCCTATTTATTGAGACTTTTTTTAAGATAACAAACTAGTTCTCAAGAATAAAGCAATAAATGTGGAATACTGTGACAGGAATCCCAGTGCAGTGCAGCCTATACAGATGTTCAAAGAAAGGTTGTCAGCCTTAAGCTTGAATTAAGGAGAGTGCTCAGTAAAGGAAGGCTGACAGTGCTTTTTAAATGGATCACTGCTGGCCAGCAAAGCTGCAATAGCCGCAGGTGTTGGTGATGACTTATGCTGCATTTTAGTTGACAGATAGAGTTGGGGATAGTGCTAGCGTCTGTAAATATTATTGCTGGACTTTGCATGGCCCAAAATCTTGGATAACAGGGCCCAATAGGATATGAATGGTTTTGTATATATATATTTTATGGGTTGTCTTGATGGGCTGAATAATACAGTCAATATTGTGGATATGTTTCAAAAAATAGGTGCTTTAACATTACATCTTGTCAATGGCACAGGGTTTGTGGTTGCAAGGAGGCCTGCTGTAGTCAAGTTTCAGCGACAGTGGCTTAGTTTTAGTGCTGGTATGTATTATTATACACAGGGCACAGAAAGTTTTTGGTTTGAGGTTGTTTGTTAAAAATACAAGCAATCTATTTCTGCAGTGAAGATTCCAGTTCTGAAGCTCTCACATTCCTTTAGTCCCTGGGAAGGGACAGAGAGGCACAAGCTCCAAGAGGCAAGCACATCTTAGATATTTAGAAGGTACTTTGGAGAATGCATTAGTATTATTTTGGTTACATGCATTCCAAAATTAAAAGAGAGATAAGCAGTTTCACTACAGGAAAATGTTAAAATAATCCAATCTCATATTGAAAAAGTGGAAAACAAACTTCCCAGTATGATATTTTAAGGCTCTGAAGGCTGCTTGTATTAAATGATCCTGTCTCTTGCAGTGCAATATCAAAAGAATCAACCTTCTCAGGACCAGAAGTAGATTTAAAAAAGCAGAGAAAGTATGGCTGCCAGAGCTCCTTTTCCAGCAAAGGTTCTTCTTGCAAGTTCACTGGGAAAGAAGTAAGGAATAATAACAGGAGTGTTGATCTACCTTCCTTTTCTCCAAATAAATTCTAAGAACGACCTGAAAAATATTCCTTCTCTAACCTTGCAATGGATGTGCTCTTGCCTCTCCAGGCTCTCTCTAGCAATGAGAGAGTTGCTGGAACAGGAATAAGATCACGTCCTTATCTGGAATTTTTTTTACTAGAAACGGATTGTTAAAAGAACAACTCAAGACCATATTCGCTACCCAGTATTTTGTAGAAATGCCAGCTTGGTGGGGTATGAGTGAGTGTGAAAGTTGTAAAAATACACTCAATCCTCTAGAATTTTTGCTTACCAATTTTAAAAAGGAAAGACATGCCTCAGAAGGTAAATAATCTCAACAACTATTTGCAGCCATTCCCACAAGGAAAGATTTCAGTGCCTACAAGAATGTAAACAGTGCTATGTAATTTGATTTCTACTGATTATATATTTTGGCTTGGCTTTGGTAGTATAAACATTGGAGTTTTGGTTGGTTTGCTCTAAATAGATGTCGTGGGGATGCTGAGAATTCAAAGATGCATTACTTCTGTCATGTGTTGTTTTCTTCTCATTGTGTAAGGTAGCTACCAAACCTATTTTATTGTATAGCTTTGCTACTTAGAGTTATTACATATTAGTGCTGAAGTTGCCTAAGGACCCCAGAAAGGACCTTCTTCTAAAAGGAGCCAGTCTCAAGAACCGGGCTTCCAGTTCTCAGAAAAGGATATGTGTTGTCTCATTTCCAAAACATTTGTCTTCCATTTCCCTCATAATTGCACAGTACTTTCAGAAGACATTCTGTGTCCTGAATCTCATCTCTTCTCATAACTAGACAGAAGAGGCTTTATAAAAGTCTCTTTCAGTGTGATATTGTTTGAATAACAGCTCTCTAATACTGGAATAATTTTGAAGACTAAACGCGTTGTTTAGCTTAGTTTATTTTTTGGATAGTTATTTAAGATGGTAAGTTAATACACTTTTGTGCAAAATCATCATGTTCACCAGAAGAATTAGATGATCCCACTTAATATCTGTATAGTTTATCTGTAAACAGGGGAAGCAAATGAAGAATTATTAGGAGGCATTGGCTTGTTTTCTTCACGCAACTCTAGGCTCAGTGCCAGAGAGGTCTTCCTACCCAAAACCCAGTAAAGGCTTCTTGGACATGAAGTGCATGATGGTGGCTGTTTTGAGAGAAAAAAAATTCTTCGATTTTGGTGTGTGAACTCAGAAACTCAGAAGCATCAGGCAGGCAAGGGAAGGAGACATTCTTGGGCTGCATTCAAGAAAAAGAGCATTAAGCCAGATTCAAGGAACTGCCCACCAAGGAGATGGATTTTTAAAAAACGAAAAACAAACAAAAAAACCCAAGAAAAGGACACAATGCTTTCCAGGCAGGAGGTGCTCTTCTGTACGGGAGGAGGCTGGCAAGGGTGGATGTGGTGGAAATTCTTCTTCTGTCTTAATAAGAGTAAATACTCAAAGTTCAGCATTGTCTAGGGTGAGAATTGTTTGTATTCCTAATGACAAATAAAAGCATATTGAGGAACTAGGCGGGCTTTGCCATTTCTGGGAGAACAACCTCCCGGGCACGTCCTCGCCGCGCTGGGCAGGGCCAGCTGGGGCTCTGCCCACCTGCGTGCAGGCACGGCTGCCTAATGTCCTCTCACGTCTGAGGCCGTGGAGGTAGGGCGACAGGCCTCCGAGGCCTGGCCCCTCACTGCAGCTGACCCCCTGCCCATCTCAGCCCTCCCGGCTTGCTTCCCTCCTGGGACAGGGACGGCTGCAGAGGTCAGGGCTCTGCCGCTGCTCCGGCTTGTCGCCCCATGCGGGCCACAGGGGAAGGCCTGCACCAGAGGGGGAAAAATCAGTAGCGGTAACAATATCCCAACTTTAGCCATTTAAAAACTTCTACAGACTAACAACACGGGGAAGGATAAGTATGTGTGTTTTGGGCAGGAAGAAGTACAATTTATTCAAAACAGAGTGCACAGGGTACGGCACAGGTACAGGCTCCATTTCCAGGCCTGCACTGGAGGGGCAACTCTCCTGCCGAGATATCTTCAGGGAGGTTACTCTTATTTGCCAAGATATATTAACGTTACCTTAATGCTTGTGGATTGAACACAGAGCCCCAATGAATGATCATTGCCATAGAGGTATTGAGCTGCTAAATGCAAGCCGTCCACAGATACTTTTGATGACTGTAATGAATTTATTCTGGACAGGCCATCCTGGTACAACCCTCTACTTGCTGTCTAACTGCAGTTATATTATTCGTGTAGCCAGAAAAGAAATGTGCTTACTCTTTTAACTTTCAGAGAATGAGTCAGAGGACTTGTTTAACCCATATAATATAACATTTTTTTCCTGTTTGGGGTTTCCTGGCTTTACTTTACTAATCATGGTATAAACATTTGACATATGTTCCAGGTAAACTTATCTGATAAGTCTTATGGTACATAAAATAGTGTTTTACATTATTGACCAAAATATTTATTTAATCCTTAATTCATAGGAATGAGGCTGAAAGTCTTTCATAGAAAGACACAGTCAGGGTTTGAGTGACTTCCTCTAGCATGAATGTTAACTTATGACTAGCTTTACCAGTAAACTCATGACAAAAACATGGAACTACTGCAGTCCTGTAAAAGTCTGTGAAAAAAGTCCATGAAATCTAGCTGAAGAACAGGGACTTCATTCTCTGGATGGCTGCAGTGGTTCCTGCCTTCAGCCATCTGCCTGCTGCAGGGGGGAGGGCTCAGCTGCCAGAACCTAAGACCCTATCAAGTTTTGCAGCGTATCATATCAAGATAAACTAAAATTGCTGTTTCATGCTGTGGGGTCTCAGCAGTTATTTCTTATCAGCTGAATCATTCCTGCAATAGGGAAGGAAATCTCAAAGAATAGGGTAGGTAGCTGGATAAAAACTGTCCCTTCCTCTACTAGGGGAAGGATAAAAATTGCAGATAATTCAATTTGAGAACATAACTGCAAAACACAAGAACGGTAATAGAGAAATGTGGGAGGGAGAAAAAGGAAAAGAGACATTGAGAAGGTCAGGAAAGATACTGGTATCACATGGCTTGCAGGGTGCCATGACTTCTTGTTTTCAAGTATGTGTATATTTAGAGGGGAATAGCAAACAGGAGGCAAGTTTTGGGCTGTTAAATTTGGCAAGCAGTTCCTTTGAGGATTAATTGGTTAGTTTTATAATGCCTATGCTTACAGCCGGGATTTGCTACGTTGTACTGAAATGCACATTGTAGATGGAGGGCTGCAGGGATTAGCGTGCACTTGCAAAGCTATTTCTTTTTTTCCCTTGACAGGAACATTTTTCCTTCCTTTTGGTAGTGAAAACAAAACTTAAGGAATAGGTGCAGTATTTGTGAATTGCACCAACTACTAGTGAAGATGGGACTAATACTGACTTACGTAAAAGATAAGCAGGAAAAAGTATATAAAATTCTGCTTGCCCATCTTGCATGGCTTGGACAACTCACACTGTATGTGAGATAGTTCCTCTGCGTACAATACATCGAACTGAGCTGAAACTGCAATAAATCTGAAAAAAGCTGCAGTACAAACTGAAAGTACTGAACCACAAAATTTATGAAAAACAGTCTTATCTCATGTTCTGTGGTAGGTTCAGACTGTTTCCTAGCCTGATGCCAGAATTTAGTCAACAAGGTGTTTTTTTAAGGACTAATAGAATTTGGAAAGATAATATTTGCATAGGCATCAGATGCGCTTTTTATTCCTTTCTCTTTCTTAAACTGATATTGAGGATGTGCCACTATTACTGAAACTTAATACACTATTTTTGGACAAAACTGTCATACTCTTCAGCAAGACATATTGTAGCAGTTACACGTAACGAGGAAATCACAGTAGCTCTTTAAAATAACTTTGTTACCAGTCAATACTAACATAGCATTGTGCACGATGGTTAGTTAACTGCTAAACTCCAATCTTTCAGCAATGGGCTTCTCCTGGTGAAATGATTTCTTATGGTACCTTATGAGGTTAGTTATCTGTTACTAGCTTGGGAAGGTTTATATTTTTCACTTTGCCTCCCAGACCTAAGCTTCCAGCTTTGTGTATAAGCATGCAAATAAATGGCTGGAACTTAAGAAAGGGCAGAGTGACCGAATATCTAATGAAAACCTTGTGCAGTTGTGATTCAGGCTTCTAAACCAAAGTTCATGGGAGATAATAGAATGCAGGTCATACAACTATGTGCACAAGCACAGACAAGAATCTAACTTTTGGCACCTGGTTTTTGGAGAAGTTTGGCACAGATTTTCTGAAGTGCAGCGCATAAGCCATTGCTACTTGACAGCTTCTCCAGAGAGTAACTGTGATAGCTGTCCTGTGATGCACCTTCTATTAAGAAAACAAGGACAGGCTCAGATCATCACATTTTAATCTCCTCCTCTGTATTTCCTCTGAACTCAGAAGGAATTTGGCCAGGGGTCTCCACTGGTCCATCTTTACTGGAAATTTGTGCTGAATTAATTGGCAGACTCTGTAATGTTTTTCTACTTTTGCCAATAGTGATTACAAATCAGTGCAATAGCAACCTGGAGATGACAACTGCTCAGTTGCTTAAAAAGAATAGTAGATAGCTGTTCTCCTGGGGATATAGACTGCAAGCAGAAAGTTCTGGTTTTGCTAATGATCCTTAATGGAATGGCTTTTCAGGTTTCTCTAGTTCTCTAATTATGGTGTTATGTCAAGGGGTTTTGCAAATTCAACTTTAACACCATGTTTTCTTTGCATGTGAATGATATGCACTTGCAAATGAAATGCAGTGCTTCAAACTAGACAAAATGATGGTTTAGAGAACACTATAGAGAAGAAATACCAGGAAAAATATGCCATACTTTTGGAGGGAGATTGTCACATCTGAAATTAGCCATATAGGTAATTTGAGTAAGGGTAGTCTAACTTGGAACAAGTAGCAGTTCCTGCCCCACTGCAGATAGGGTTTAACAACTCATTTAGAAGCTGCTGATGATGATTCCAGTCTTGAATCCTTATTGGTCTGGGTTTGTCCTAAATGGTAAACAGGTGATGTAGTAATGGCTAATTGAGCCATTAACTGCCATTATATAGAGATGATAAAGTTTCAGGAGGTGTTGAATGGAGGTTGGGTATATATTTGGGAAGGGGGGAGTGGAGTGGAAGCTGTTTTGTACACTTTAATGTGAAGAGTTTATTTTGTTTGAGGGACCTATGTTAGATATCTAGCTGAGTGATTTAAGAAGTGAAAGCTACGCTGAATTATCCTTCTAATGCCCTAACAGGATACTTGCACCAAATCATTTGAGCAGCTGAGGCTAGAGCATTCCTAGAGCAAGTTCTTCCAGTACAGATGGCTGGATATACAACCTGCAAGTGAGTTTAGTGGGATTCTAGACCCACAGTTTTAAGTAAATATGTTGAGTTATAAAACATGTTTTTAAAAAATATGTTGAGTAATACAAGTATGGTTTAAGTACATGTGTTGATTAAATAATCAAATAATTACTCATATTTTATCAGAAGTTTCCTGCAATGAGGGTTTGAACCCCTTCAGGGAGAGCAAAGACCAGAACCTGGGTTCCCTACATGCTGGGTAAATGTCACCTCACTTACCACTGATGGTAGCTGTATTTTAAAACAAAGATTGTGAACTCTGTTGAGACTGTTAAAGGGACATGGTTCAGAGCAGTAAAGTCTAAATGAACAGTATGATGATGTTGTAGGTATTGCAGTGCTTAGAAGCACTGGTTCTCAGAAGTTTGTACTGTTGTTTGCAGGCAGAAATCACCTTGGTCTGCCTTTATACTGAGCTGTTGGGAAAGGACATAACTGTTGCTGCCTTGAGCTCAGTGGTGTGTTAGACGTGCCTGCAAGGCCAGGAGTCTGTCTTCAGGGTATTTACTGTACAACTTGTGAGTATCTCGTAGCATAGGCAAGAGCTTGTGTCTGCTTTAGTAATGAGCCAGTCAAGCTTGCTTCTGCTTGCAAAGTACTCTAAGGACAACCTGTAGGTTCAATACAAGGCTAAGGTATGTCCAGCCAGAGTATGCAAAAGGCATTATGTCTCTTACCAATTCTGTTTCTTCTTTGTAATTTCTATCATCTTTTAATTAGGATTTGATTGTAATAATTCCCATAACTGCTGGGAAATACACTTAGGGAGCAGGGGTATAGATTTGAACTGCTACCAGGGAGACAGAACGTACTCATTGTTCAATAACTTCTTAAAGCTAGTAAGCTCAGCAGGACTCATGGAGCTGATGCTTAGAGTCTGACTAGCAGCATTTCCCAGCACTGCACAGGGATGTGTGTATGTACTCCTCTTTTTTTCTGTTTTATACTCAACTTTGTGCTTTTTCTGGGGAAAGAGTTTTTAGGGAAAGAGTTTTTAGCCAAGTTCTACATTTGTTGCCTTCTGCTATCTGTGTGCCCTGCACCCAGGGATATTCAGCAGAGAGCAATGCTACTAGATCTGAGCCCAGACCTGCTCTGGTAGCTTCCATAAGCATTTCCTTTGCTCTTTGGCACTTAATGAGCTGCGCTGGCTGCTTATCTATGAAATACCTTATGTCACTGCAGCTGTTTCCTTGGGCAGGTATGTGACCCTGTCAGAAATAATAATAATAGAGAAAAATAAGCAAAAAGTTGGTGCTTCACTTCTTTTCATCTAATTTGCTTTTGAAATCCAATGCAGAGCCTGAAAGTGTCTCATTTAAGAGCTGTAGCATTTTGATCACGTCATAGTCTATATGAAGACATCATCTATATGTCTACACCCAACATTTAAAATACAATGCGTACTTTAGAATGAATTGGGGATGGTTTTGCTACTGACAATTCTAAATGCATCAAAAGGAAATGGGAAAGTTGTTCTGTTGTGTGATCTGTTATTTCTGCAACTACTTTGCATGATACAGCAAAGCAAGTGTCTGCCTTTGTGAAGAATGCCATTTATATACCTGTTCCTTATATTTGCAGCTCTGCTTTCCAGACTTGATTATCTTCAAATTTGTGCATCACAAGTAAGTAGGTTTTGCCACTGAAATAAGTCACGTTTATATGAAAAGTGTGTTACCTGCAAATTTGTACAAGTGATGTTATGTGTTCTTTACAAACCAGTAGAGTTTCTTTCTTTCCTCCTTGTTTAATGCTTGCATTTTGTAGCCATAAAGAGAGAGGGGAGAGAGAAAGAGCAGGTTACATCACAGGTTTTCTTGCATAAAATTAGTCTGTGAAGGAATAAAAAATCCTTTTACAAATTAAAGGGTTAAAAAAGAGTCACTGGGATATGCTATTTAGAAGTATGAGGGCTTTTAGTAATGAAAAATCACCGGTGAAAATGCTGAGATTGTCACTGTATGTTTCTTCTTGAAGAAAATAAATGTCAGAGCATGTTTCCTTCCTTACTTTCATCTGAAATATTCTCTTGAAAACAGTTATAGAAAGTGGTGTAGAATAAATGTTTTTGATATTGCAGATGCATACAAAAACATTCTGTATTTATTTTATGTCACAGAAACCTACCTGGGCTTAATGAATTACTCCTTCTTGCTAACCTTCCTTGAAGTAATTTGGCACTTGCTTTCTTAGTTAGGGCTTTGCATAATTACAGTTTTTGATATATTGCTACTATGTCAGAGGAGATAGGATCTGAAAAGAAAAACGGGGCAAAAAAGTAAGTGTCACAAAGAATTAATGTTCCAGTTATAAATCTGCAAGTAAATTTGAACAGTCTGTTCTAAAATATTTTGTACTTCTGGCATGGCAAGACAGAAAACCTGTGTTGGTAAGCTGGAAGAAGTTATGTGTTTGTGTGTATGGTGTGTGGGGCTTTTGTGCGTTTTAAATCTGGCCAGATGTCTATGTGGTCTGAAGTCAGTACAGCTTTGCTGATCAGGACCAGGCTAATGTGGAGCTAATTGTTGGCTTTAATGTCATGTTGGAGATCAGGCTTGATATTCCCATCCCGTCTTGTATGTGTGAATTTGTGCAAAGTTTGTTTTATGAACTGCCTTTAATTTCTGCATTTATAACATAAAACCGAAATATACTTAATCTACAAGGAATCCGGGTTTAGATGACTAGTAACCATTAATACTGTGTCTTGGGTCAAGATGGCAAAAACCTATCCATCTCTAAATTGTGTCTTTCTGAATTTCTCTCTTTTTGAGAGATGGGATCATTCACCTTTTTAAAACAAATCTTCCTTTCCTAAAATATCTTCAAAACTTTTTCAGACTTTCTTTCCAGAAGCTAGAAAGAAAACACGTAGTTTTAAATGTAACCAAAAATAAATCGTTCAGGAAAAAAACCACACTTGCCTTATTAGTACACCAAACTGAAATAGGACACACGTTGTAGCTTGGGCATAGTAGGAAAGGACCTACCTTTCCCACCACTTATTCCTCCTAAGGGGATTCCTAGGCAGGGGAAGGTAAGGTGGGCTGTCTGTCACGTTTTGCTGCTCAGGCCCAGGAACAGGGTGGAGGCATCTGTGCTGGTGGCACCTGTTGCACTGGGGAAGATCGACAAAAGTTTTCACAGCAGAGTATTTCCTGAGGTAGCAATGTTGGTAGAACATGGGGTGTAATTTTATATTGTTACTTCTATATTGCTTTACAGTTTATTGTGGATGCTTCCATTTTGCTTGCCTGCTGTTGCCTTCTGGCTCCTTTCCTTGATAAAAGGTTATCTGTATGAGCAAGGCTTTCGTATCTCACCAGGTAGCAAGTGTTCTTTCTTCTGTAGCCTGGGCTTCAGGGGAGACAGTAAAAATGCCAAACAGAAAACCTGAGAGAGATCACATGGATGGTCTTCTGAGGGCACAACCGAATAAATGTTTGTGATAGAGGTAGTTCTCTAAATGTGGTGTGCTCTTTCCAAGTATACCAGGAGGAAGTGTGCCTCATTGACTGGGGACATTCATGGTTCTATTGAGAGATGGAAGAATGAATAAACAGAATTCTTATTTAAACAAACAAAAAGAAAAAAGATCACCTCCTGGGTACCAGAAGCAATGCTGTTTGCTTTGATCCTTTATTTGCACAGTAGGTAGTAATTTTAATCTCTCTGATTCCAATTATAGTGGCAAGTACATGTTGCCCACTTCACTTTTGTTGTTGCGTTTTCTGTTCCAAGTATTGTAGTCCATGTAGGATTGCCTGGAAATGCTAAGTTTGTTCTTGATGTAAATTCATTGCTCTCGGTTGCTTTTGAGTAGGGTTTTGGCCCATATCTGATGGAAGAGAAAGAACAGCACAGTGGTGTGCTGTGCATGATGAGGAAATAAGTAGGACAATCTTTACATCTCATCTAAGCATCTGGCAGAGGTTTCTTGTACTTCAGCATGCCTGTCTGTTTCTTTAAACTTGTGCCCTTAAGCACGAGGACAGACTTTTTCAATTACACTTCTAATCTGATCTGTGTTGTTGGATCACTTTCTGAGTAGCTATATCTACGTAGTAATGGTGCTCTTTTTTCCCCGCTTAGGCATCACTTTCCCTTTATTTTCACGGAAAGACTTAATGACATAAAGGAGTTGAAGCTTAATATACAACCATTCAGCAGACCCCTATGATAAATAATAAACGTTTTACTTTCAGCAAATATCACTTGGAGATATGTGGCAGTTAGAGATGTAGCTGATGAACTTCAGCTTCCTTGTCTTTCCTTCCCTTCTTGGTCTCTAACCCTGCTAATAAGCTTATAAAAATAAGCATAGTATGTTTGGTTTCCTTTCTTATTCCAAGTCTCTTGCATAAACATATCCACAAACTAAAGCCAAAATTCATATGGATGTTTTAGTTGCATACTTGCATTCTTTTCAGAAATAAGTTTTTGCACAGCCAAACACTTCAGTTGCCCTGGCTACAAGCACTTTGTGTATTAATATTTTCTCCTTATCTAATTTGTCAGTAATTTTCTGTGGAACAAGAAAACGACAATTCCACTAGTCTTTTCAGTTTTGATAAAAATCAGTGGTATCTGAGTTGCTGCTGGCAAAGATTTCTCAGCTCTGTGGTGAAATTCTTTTCCAAAGTTGAGAGAAAACCACCTTTAAAACATATTGCCTGGACACTCAGGTGGGGTATCCGATACCTGGCTTGAAATGCCAATGTCTATCTAAAGCAGCAGATTGCTGGCTGGCTGTATAACTCTATTCTGCTCAACTTTCTGTAATCAAATTTAAGAGGAGTTTTTTCTTCCATACAGCAGCTGAGGGTGCTGATCAAATCATCATTTCAACCAGGTTTTGGCAGGATGTGGAAACTCACTGTGGCATAACCTAAAGCTGTCTATTTGTAGGGACTTGGGACATCTACTTCTGGCTTTGAATGAGGCACAGCAAAGTCTGGTAGCTATTACGTCATGTGGTATGGCTCCTGAAAACACAAATGTGCACCCAAAACTGATGGGTGTCATTCCTAGCCTGCACTCAGACTCAATTAACACTGGTTGAGTCTTTGCTAACACTTTCGTAATGAAACTTTTGGCTATTCATAATTTACACCTTGTGAGATCACCTGGAGAGTTTCTGCTCTACAGGAGAAATCTTTCTGACACTGACATCGTGATTGCAGAGCTCACCCCTGTCAGCAAGCATGGATGAAATGGGGAATGTTTCCATCAGCCTGTGGGTGAGCCCTGGAAATCGTGCAGCTAAAACTAGGCACAGTAACAGCCTCAGCTACTGGCAGCGTCTTCAGCAATGTGTGTTTTATATGACTTTGAAAAAGCCGATTTCAGAGACTACAGACAAACTCTGCTTTGTAAATACTAGCTTATTTGCTGTTGCTAATAGTACTGGATCTGTGTCAGGCTAAGTCTGGGTCTTGATTATTTCCTGAAAGACCACAGCTTTGGAGCTAGTGTATTATAACAAATTAACTGAAACATCTGCTTTGTAATAGTCACATTTTCTTTCTTAGACTGCTGAGCCAGCACTATGCAATTCTAATTTATTGTGAGGATATACTACCATTTAGTGCTTTGTTAATTTGCCAAGTGTTAGGTGGCTGAGTTTTTCAGCAGCATTAGCACTTGGAACTCTCTGGCTTTCTTGGTTTTGTTCCTTTTGACTATTATTGCATGTCACCAGCACACTGAATCACCTGATACTCTGAAGTTATTTGGTAATATTCCTGGAACACTGTATAAAACAGTTTATTCTGAGAAGTTACAAGCTAACACTGACATATTCTTACTCAGCAGACCTAGTCCTCTCACTCATTAAAACTTATTCCAGTTGCCACCAGAGGCAGCATGCTTTTTGCTGCTTTTTGTTCCTGGTAAATTTTCAGTCAAGTGTGTAATTTCCCAAACCTGTGGTATCAGAGCATCTCTCAGGAGGTGCTATCAAGCACCCCTGGACAGCTCTATGTAGAAAAATTGCTCTCTTCAGACATCTGCAGGAGGAAAGGGACTTTCGATGACAGTGCAGCAAAGTTCATTCTTCCCTTCAAACTGCTGTGTTTGTGACACATGTAGAGGCGAGGATGGTAGAAATGGAAGATATTTACATGATTGTGGATGCATAGTTTAGACATTAAGCACATTAGAAGAAAAACTATCCATTTTAAACATAAAGCCAACCATATTTACTGACACAAACCCCAGCAATGGGTGGAGAGATTCATAATGGGTGCTTAGTTTTACAAAGCTGATATTGGCTAGTTTTGTATTCTGTCCCTGCTTCCTGTGAACAATGCAAGGGTGATCGATTATGCAAAAAGTTATGGAGTGGGAATTTCTTGGATGAGAATTGTCTGGTGGCAACAACTATTGCCAAAACAAAACCCTGTGTTTTATACCCCTTTAAAGAGGCATTTAAGTGCTTCTCTTTAAATCATAACCAGAAAATTGTGGTGGTGGAAGGTACTGTTTTGCAATTGGCTAGTTCTAAGCTTGTGTGCTTCACAGAAGACGTGTAACCTTTGGGAAGGAAAGGATCACTTCTGAAAATCTCTCCAAGACCACTATTGGTAAAGAAATGTGCTTCCTGGCTCCTCATCAAGGCTCAAGTTTGCACCTGTCCTTTCAGAGTATGCTTTGTTAATGCTAAGGAGACTATGTGCTGTTTTTCGTGTTGTGTCCTCTAACTGGAGTAAGAGAAATGACCCTTCAAAAGACAATTAATTGGATTTTCCTTCCATTTTTTTTGTTTGCTAGTTTCATGCTGAACCTAAGCTGTAAGTGTAGAGACCTGCTGGCTCTGTGGTCTGTAGAACTGTACCTTCCTCTCATCAAGGCAGCAAATTATAGAGCTCTAATCTATTGATATTGAATGAAGGGCTCAGTGGGTAGTTAATATTCCCAAAATACATAGGCATCATAGACTTGTGTAGAAGTTTTGAACAGCAAACAAACTTTAAAAGTTGCTGAACATCTGTACACAGTATATAATCAGCCGATGGCAAAATCTGAAGGCTCATTTGCAGGCCATTTAAATGTGCTTTTTTCTTCTTTATACTGGCAACAATGGATGGGATGGGGAAGAGGCCAGGATTTTAGGTTTTATTCTAGGCACTAAATGTTCTTTCCCATATGATGATGGAGCAAGCTGGTTTTTGTAGTTGGCAATTAGAGCACTTGAGAAAGCACCCAGTCAGAGGTTTGAGTGCTCAGAAGTGTTGGGTATTCACCTTTGCTCTAAGTGTGCCAAAGTTTGCAGTAACACTGACTAGATGAGAACGGCTGGAATAGCCATGTCAGAAACATGGTATATCCTCACGGTGGAGGAAATAGGCACAACTGTCATGCAAGTAATTATTGGAAGAAAAATCCACATAATATTCAGCTGGCAAGTGATCCTAATGAGAATGATCATGCTCATATAACAAAGGCCCTAAACATCTAGAGAACTTGCATGTGAATTTTGAAAAGCGCACTTCCAGAATCTTCCCTTCAGATACGGGGCCCTAAATTGACTTAGTATGCTCATCAGTTTGGGATGCTATTTCTTTTGGACACTGACATTTTCTGTATGATCTTTTAATTTCTTTAGACAGTCAAAGAAACGTATCAATAACTTCATAGAGGGGCAGAATTCCAATTTGTATTTGTGTAAAATTCTGTCAGTATGCTATTTAGACACAACATTACTCAGACTCTAATTTAGCTTATTTTAGTTCATGTTTGAACTTTAAAAGATTTTTTTCCCTTCTTTTACACTTATATCTCAGTACTAATTCATTTATTTATGAGTAATAGCTGGTGAGTTTCCAGAACTTAGAAGTGTCTGAAGAGACCTTATACAGAGCTGCATTGTTTACAGTAGCAGGAAGGCAGAAATAAGCTGCACCTCTGATAGCAGCAGCTTTTTAGGAATTACTGAAAGGGAACACAAGTGATGCATCTTAATGAATATTTATTAATATGCTAGAACAACATGAGCTGCTTGATTGGCTACTGCGCATTCTGCAATGTGCATGTACCTATTACAGTTTCAGTAATGTCAGCTATTAGCTATGCCACCTTCCTCTTGTTAAATGAATTGCAATCTTCACAAAGTGGAGCTAAATATGAATTTCACTGTAAACAGGTTGGTCAGACTGCTTTAAATGGACAAAACTGCAATAAGACCAAGGACAACTGTAGCTTTTGGCAGTATTCCAGTCTAATTTGGAATGAGGCAAAAAAAAGCAGCTTTTAAGTGATTTTTAGGGGTCCCTTATCAATTATGGTAAAGAATTCTTATAAGGAAGTTGTTGAGTTTTAACAAATTTTAGGCCTTCAATGGGAGTCTATGAATGGAAGATAGGCAATGTATATATATTGGGTGTATTATAAATTAGTCTTTCCAACAATGCCTAACAGCTCTTATTAACTCTTTGAAGATTGACAGTTAATACTCTATTATCTAATCAGAAGTAACAGTATCTTGGCATGTTTGAGGTTGCCTTATGTGCTACGTACTTGTAATAGTAAACAAAGCCATGTTGCTCTTCAAAACTGGGTGACAGGAATAAGTGGTCTCTCTTGAAATTTAAGCATGGCCACTATATAAAATATCAGATTTGTCTCTTTTGGGGGGAAATAACTTAAGAAAATTAAGGCAAAACATGTGACTAGGCTTGTTGAGAATCTGGAGGGGCATGCACAGCAACTAACCAATATAAAGTATACTTGAATTAACTGTACTATTCAGGACTTTTTAGGAAGCCAAATGCTTCTAATGGTGGGGAGGAGAAGAACCCAAACAGAAAACAAAAGCCTAGCCCTGATACCTCAAGAAAGAATGTAGTGGTGGAGGGAGAAGCTGATGCAGTAAGAACTTGAAAGGTAGTGTGTGGGCTTGTTGGGGTTTTTGTTTTGGGGTTTTCCTTTCCTCTCCACAAACAGTAGTTATTATACATTCCCATTCTGGACACCATCATCTGCAGTTCTAGGAGTCCTTTGACATCACCTGTCATTAGATAGAATTGTTTTGTTGCTTTAGTATGTTATATTACTAGCAGGAATAGGAAAAAAGAGTTACAGCAGCAGGTTGTGCAGATGTGGTATGGTTGTAAAGATACAATTACACTTGAAGTAAAACTTTTCCCATGGAAGATGCTGGTTACATATCTAAGAACTAAATTAGGGAGTAGTAATTAAACAAGGAAGTCAGACCTGCATATTTTTAAATGTGATCTTTAACAAAGAATGAGAGGGCAACAAGAAAATTAAGTAGAAAAAAGTACAGAAACAAGTAACAGTTCAAGAAACAAATAACTGTTCATCTAAGCTAACTACATGTTTTTATACACCAAAAAAGGCTAGGATTTTTAAGGATGTTGGTGAGCTTACTCATTTTTGGAGTCCAGTTGGTTTTTTATGTGTGTGAGATAAGCCACATGTTCCCTGGAAACTACTGTGACAAATGTAGTACTGCTTTAGGCAGTGTTGGGAAATTACTTTCTAGGAGCTGATGAGGCCTTTCAGATGCCTTTGGGGGCTTTCAGACTGATGCTTGACAGTAGTGTTACTTTTAAAAGCATGAACTAGAAACAGAGGGAAGCATAAGACTTATAGCCAGGACAGAAATCATGGGCCATATCCAGTTGCTGGCTTTCCCTTCTCTCTGGGCAGTTTTGGCTGAACAGCAATGCTAACTGGAAGGGATGGTTCCAACTGAACTTTAATATTAGAGTGAATGAGTGATATAACTAGTCTTTTTGCATATTGAAATCAATGTAGCTTTGGAGAGGCTTGAAAGGAGATGTGTAAAAGGGTGTAACTTGCATGTTTCCTAATCTTTTCCCTAAATGCTGTTCTGTTTGTGAAGCTACCTTTAAAATCTCACTTCTGTACCCCAGAGAAATTCTTCTTTTACTATCCCCATGCATGTCCAGGTGTAACTTGTTGTTCATCCCCTTTCATAATGAGTATGGGTCAGGACCAGTGCAGGACTGATACAGGAATAAAATACAACATATTTTAAATTGCTCTACTTTATGTGAAAGTTGTTCACTTTGTGCCCCTGTTTTTAAAGCACCATTTTGTGTTTGTTTCTCTTGTTCTTTTTTGACGGATGTTGTAGGTATAGGCACATGCCCTCTTGTGACACTGGACTTCTTGTTTCTTCACTTATCTGAGAATCTGTTCTGGGCTTAATTCTGCATTGGATAGTGTGGTTGCATCTGTCATTTCATTTGTCATGCTGCAGTAAAGCAGAGTACGCGTTGTGCTTTTAGCTTCAGTGAGCTTTATCATTCATTAATTGTCGCATACTTTAATCATTTGTTGATGTAAATTCTTTTCAAATCTTTCACTTCACATTAAAAAGAAGGCTAATGGTAAGCAGCTGAATTTAAATGACAAACCTAACAATGCAATTGTTTCCTGATAGAGCTTTTTAGACAAATAGCAGTAACAATTTTAGTTTCCTGAATGTGTTTGGGGACCGTATTTTCTTTATCACACAAGAGAAGACTCTGCTATGCCTGTCCAGGCAGGTCTGCTTTGTACATCTATCAACAGAGCTGTTTGGCCAAGGAAAAAGAGAATAGTGGAGCTCCAAACAAAAGAAAAATAGCAACAGTGGAAAACTGACCAAAAGCCATTTTAATTCATTGAGAACCAAAGGAATGTTGAGTTTCTATACTGGTATTTCCCATGGGATCCAAGTTGCCCCCTTTACAACACTGGTCATAAATACTTTTTTCATTGCTTCAGTAACATTATTACACATCTGGGCTAAATATGATCAGTCTTAGATCTTGCTGTTCCAGTGTATGCTGGTGCATCTACATGAATAGACTGTGCACAAGTCAGGAGGGAGAGGAAAGCTTCTGATCTCTTCCACATGTGGTAGACTTCAAATTGTTTGTGAGGGTTTTAGAAAGTTTTGTGTTAGGCTAAATGGGAAGCCAGAGTCTTTTTATAGTTTTGTTTCTTTTCTGTCTTAGCTCTTGTTATTTCTGGACTTGCAGGAGTGGTGTCCTAATTAAAACATTCTGCCTTCCGAAGCCTGTTGTTCACATGTTAATTGTGTTTTTTAAATGAAAAAAATTCAAATAAAATGGAATGAGAAAAGTCTGTTGGAAACTTTAATTTTCTGATTTATGTTTAGATGTTTGACTGGTGTGGTTAGTTTCTCTAAATGCCTGTGTATACCTGTCATGGTTTAACCCTAGCTGGCAACTAAGCACCACACAGTCGCTTGGTCACCCCTCACAGTGGGATAGGGGAGAGAATTGGAAGAGTAAAAGTGAGGAAACTTGTGGGCTGAGGTAAAGACAGTTTAATAGGTAAAGCAAAAGCCGCACACGCAAGCAAAGCAAAACAAGGAATTCATTCACCGCTTCCCATCAGCAGGCAGGTGTTCAGCCATCTCCAGGAAAACAGGGCTTCATCACGCATACTTGGGAAGATAAATGCTGTAACTCCTCAAGTACCCCCATTCCTTCATCTTCCTCCAGCTTTGATTGCTGAACACAGCACCATATGGTCCCTTGGGTCAGTTGGGGTCAGTTGTCCCAGCTGTGTCCCCTCCCAGCTTCTTGAGCTCCCCCCCCCCACCTCCTTGCTGGTGGGGAGGTGTGAGAAGTAGAAAAGACCTTGACTCTGTGTAAGAACTGCTCAGCAGTAACTGAAATATCCCTGTGTTATCAACACTGTTTTCAGCACAAATCCAAAACATAGCCCCATACTAGCTACCATGAAGAAAATTAACTCTACCCCAGCCAAAACCAGGACAATACCTAAATAATTAAGACTGATTGTTTTGTGTTTTTTTTAAGCTGTACCTATTAAAAATACTTTTCTAATATAAAAATACAGAATTATGCACTCTTATTGAAATAGAAGCTGTAATTTAAAATGACTTGATGTGGTAATGTGGATATTCTGTTTTCAGTTTGAAATTTTAGAAGAACCTGTCTTAATAGCTGAGTTTTATTCATATTGTCTTTTAATTTTTAACCTTGTTTCTTTAGACACAATTACCATTAACAGCATCGTAGTAGCACCTAAGCGCTCCTGTAACTGATAGACTACACTAAGTACAACAGTGGTGAAGTTGCCCTTTTTTGTGGGGGCAACATTTACCTGCTCGGTTGTAGCAGGTAAAGAAGGCGCCCCAGTCTGTTGTGGTTTTCCATTCCCAGCTGCCTTGTGAGGCAAAGCCTGTGCTGATGGAGTCTGATCAAATTGTCCTGCAGCTTGCTCCTGGGATATCTCAGGAGATTTTTCTCAAGCTCTTATTATGGCTGGGAGTGGGTTGTCTAATGGTGTGGGCCCTGGTCAAAGAGGAAGGTGGGGAGGAAGAGGTCAGGTTGGGGGTGAGCTGGCCTTCTTCCAGACTTTTCAGCTGGTTTTGCTTTATTTGGGGCAATATTTCCCCAGGAAACCTGGTATGCCCCTATGTCTCATTAAGTTTCTTACCTGTTAGCTTTTCAGCTCTGTTACTCCTTCACGAGTTTTCTAAAGCAGCATGCACTAATGCCCTGGGGCTTTCCATGAGGGCTACCAGTATTAACATAATAAATATGAGACAGTCTAGTCCTCTCTGTCCAGAAATCCCTCCTAGTTACCGCTAAAGCCTAACTGCCTCAGAGTCATGCAATGTGCTTTTATCAAACCAGTTTCTCAGCAATGGTTTTAAACTTGTGCTAGTAGGGTCAGGTAGTTCTTGGCACTGGAACTGATCTTTCTTCTGCTGATGTGCAGTGCAGGTAGACTAGATTAACACCTTTCTACAAATGCTGTAGATGGATTCCAGCTAGCCAACTTCACTTGTAAACTGTTAGACGCTGGGTAGAAAAGCTATTTTTATAGCCAAAATGGCTGGCAGATTCTGCGTAGATACAGAAACTAGAAGACTTCTTTCAAAGTCCGTGGAAAAATGACTGGATTATTTGGACTATTAGATACCACTGCACAGTAATCAATAAGTCCAGACTAAGTTGCTAGAGGCAAGATGATTAGCATGTTCTATTAAACTTTCACCTGCTAGATCAGGTAATTTGTTTGCTAGATTTCATGTTTAGTGTTTGATTTCATTTCTGATCATGCTGAAAAAAGCTCCCTGAAGTTTTTTCTAATATTAATACCTGTTGTGTTTTAACCCCAGCCAGCAACTAAGCACCACGCAGCCGCTCACTCACTTCCCCCCCCACACCCAGTGGGAGGGGGACAAAATCGGGAAAAGAACTAAAACTGGTGGGTTGAGATAAGAACGGTTTAATAGAACAGAAAAGAAGAAACTAATAATGATAATAATAACACTAATGAAATGACAACAGTAATAATAAAAGGATTGGAATATACAAGTGATGCACAACGCAATTGCTCACCACCCGCTGACCGACGCACCTGGAAGTCCCCGAGCGGTGATGCGCCCGCCCCAGTTCCTAAAATGTCACATGGTATGGAATACTCCGTTGGCCACTTTGGGTCACCTGCCCTGACTGTGTTCCCTCCCAGCTTCTTGTGCCCCTGCAGCTTTCTTGCTGGCTGGGCATCAAAGGCTGAAAAGCCTTCACTTTAGACTAACCATTACTTAGCAACAACTGAAACCATCAGTGTGTTATCAACATTCTTCTCATACCTAGCTCAAAAACATAGCACTATACCAGCTACTAGGAAGACAACTAACTCTATCCCAGCTGAAACCAGGACAATACCTTAACAAATTTATTACAGAAGCAGAGCTAGACAGAACATAATTATCTCAGCAACTGTTCTGATTTTTACAGCAACTAATATTTTATAACTGATGCTGGAGGTGGATTTCTCCCACTCTTCAATACTTAGCAATGTAAAACTATCTGGTTTTAAATGTCAGTGAACTGGTCATCCAGTCTACTACAATTGCAAAGACAATGGGCTTATCATCCTCTGAGCAATTTTATCCTATTTTAGCACTAATCATGTTGCTAGGAAGTAATTGTCATGCTGATGTAGCAGCAATAAAAGTTTAACTGGAGTTGTCCCACTGTAATTTGTTCTGTCCAGTTGTTGCTGTGTTTATATTCTGGAATTGCATTTGATAATGTGGTATTCATAATCTCAGTCTTCTAATTAATCCATGTGAGTAGACCTCCAAGTCAATCAACAGGCCCACTCAACTTGTGGGCTAGATGGGTGGCACTTCAGAGCAGCAGAGAGCTTCCACATGCAAACTAAGTTTTACCTTGCTATGGTTTGTGTGGGCCTGTAGGAAACCTGTTTGTGAATCATATTTCTGGGATGGCTTTGTTGTGTGCTGACATAACATGTCCCAAAGCACCACTAATATCTGGTCTGATTATGAAGACAAACTGGTGGTGATGGAGACCATGTTGGAAGGCTCGGTGTGTATGGAGTGGAGAGACGTCTTTAAAGTAGCATCAAGGTTATTCCTGAGAGAGTATGAACTTGTCCAAAAGGGCTGTAAGTGATAGATGTTAATCTAGAACCAATAAAATTTATGGGATGTAAGTCCTGAGTTACTTAAAACAAACAGACCCTTTAAAATATGTGAGTGTTAAATATGCTTTTTAAAAAAAAATCAGTACTGAATGTAAAGAGAAATGGGAGGGAGATAAAAAGGGAAGGAATTTGGAGAGCTACTGAGATAAATATACAGAGAAAAATGTGTTCTAGAAAAAAGCAGCAGGGTGACCACCAACAGAAACTGCTGCAAAAATACAGCTAAAATGAAAAGTAGTGAGAGTGTGAAGATGATAATGAGGAATAAACAAGTGGGGTTTGTATTGGTATCTGAACTGAAATGAGATTACAAATATTAGTTACGAAGTCCTCTTTCATTATTATAAGACTATTTCCGCAGCAGAGAAAATTGAGTGAAGGAACAACATGGGCAATGACTCACAGGCTAGAAGTTTTTCTAGATATTTATTCCTTTTGAATTTTTTTAATTGTGGACTTCTTGAATTATAAGACCAAAAACTAAGTATGTCTTCATTGGTAGAGTAATTAATAGAAAATATTGATGGTTCCCACTGTTGAGAAGTGGTGTAATCTGCCGCGGTACTGAATGACTCATTAATAACTGACTGGATCATGTGTTGTGAGTGATAAATCTTTATAATTGCAAATGTCTGAAAACTGCTTTTAGAACTTTGACTGGAAAGTTCTTTCCCTGTGTATTAATGCAACTAAAGCTACAGTCCTGTACTCTTTTTCTCTAAGCAAAGGCAAAGCAGATCATGGCATGGTAGAAGGAAGTAACTCCATTAAATAATTGAGTAGGTAACCATTTCTTCAGGAAAAAAACAAAATAATCTTATTTACTCACCTGTTGCTACTGAGGTGATTACTGGAATCATGGTTTGCAGACAAGGAGTGTGGGAGAAAAAACTATTTGCCTTGGCTGGTGCTGTATATAGCAACAGCCCTAGTGATGGATGTTCTGGGAAATTTTTGACTTATCAATCTGAGACTAGTAAGATAGGCAAGCCAGGACACAAAACAGAGGTAACAATTTAAATCTGTCATTAGATGAATGCCATGTTCCTTCAGGACTTGTCAAATACAGTGACAATTTGTCATTTCTGATTATTGGCACTTCTGATGTTTACGAAATGCAGTCTTTCAGCTGTGATTTCACATTATACCTTAGGCCTTGTTATCAGCCTAGCAAAGCACACTTTTGCCACCATTACAGGCAATGCTCATATAGTCTTTGCTGTGATTTTCAGGTTTTGGCTCACTGACTTGTTTCCCACTGAGAGTACAGGCTATGGATCTGTGGGGTCCTGTAAAAATGACTTAGAGGTGGATGGGGTTTTGGAAGAGGAAATACAACCCTGTCTCCTGCCCTCATGCTGTAAAGCCTCAGCCCTTTTACCCTTATCCTCAGATCTGTGCACCTGATGCAGAAATCCAGAGAGAGGACATAGCACTGAGGAGTTAGGGTTGTGAAGGAGGTCTGTAGCCCATCAGTGGGGGGTTGCCATGGTTAAACCCCCCACTCACATAAACTTCTCAAGGTGGACCTACCCCATTTCCCATTTTGTGAAGTACATGTCCTTGCAGTAAGGAGATGCTTTTAGTCCCTGGACAGTTGCATTGTACTTTGAGTTGAGCAAAATCTGAGGTACACAAAGATTTTTGTATAAGCATGGTCATCTTGAGATAATTATCATAGCAATTTTGGAGGGAAAATAAAGTTATAGATAAAACAGCTTTTCAGTAAATGGTTTAAGATGCCAGAGGTGGGTAACAAAAAAAGCTAGCAAATGTGAAACCTTTAGCTAATATAGTTAAAAAAGCAGGCTTGATTCAGTTGTGTAAACACAGGCATCTGGTCCTACTGAGATGCTCTAGGATACCCTGTCGTGTCCATTTGCCACTGCAGCAGGGAATGGGCAGTATGTCCACCTACCTGTGTCAGATCTACCAGCCCCAGGGGAAGTCTTAGCCCAAGGGCACTACATACTATAAAGTGTTTCTGCAACTGAGTCAAGACAGAATGTATATGTACTTCATGCTGACCATTTGCAGCATACTTCAAGATGTCTCATTCCATGTCACTGTTTCTGTAAGGATATGCAGACACATAAAAATCAATGGAAAGACACTCCCTGGAATCCATAATATGATGCTATCATGCTCTTACTAATTTGCATTCCTGTCTAAAGAACCATTGCACAATTTGGCTGCAGTGCCTAATATCTTATTGCTGGTGTGATGAGAATTCATAGTTCTTGGAATCTGCGCACCTTTGATGTATAATATCTAAAAGAGTGCTTGGCTACATGATTTGTTTCCCCAATATGTAATTTGCTCCTTTGGTATTTTTTTTATCTTTCTTTCTACATTGTTGCACCTGTTTCTTTTTTTTCTTTCACTTAAAAAAAAAAGTTAGAATCCTCTGTGTATTTTAATCAGACCCTGATTTGGGACTGCTATTTTAAATTTGAATTTTTTAAAGTTTTTTTTTCTAAAATTTTTTAGAGTTTGAAATTTAAGATTTTGAAATCAAAGCATCTCAAAGCTTTGGAGTTACTCAGTGCTACTGAAATTATTAAATGGGTAATTCTACTGAGAGAGGTTATCACCTCTGTGAAGCTTCGTTGTAGGAGAGTGTAGGCAAGCCTGTGTTAGGATGCAGACTTTGCCCAGAAAAGACTATGGCCCGTAGCCACATAATCCACTAACTGGCATGTGCAGCAAAATGTTCTTTTTGGAAGACTTCTTTCATTGCGCTCTTTCCTCTGTGTTTAGTGAACAGTAGATCAAACATCAGTTTCTGAAGGGACCTGTGATTGCAACAGTACTGCATATTTGGCAATACTTGGAAATGCTACAGTCATTTCCCTTTCCTCTGAGGTCATGGGCTCCTAAACATCCTCATCTGCCCTGTAATTGGTGATGAACATCTCTGCTCATAATATTTGTTTAAATCAGTTGTCTATAGTACCAAGTTCTG
>VYZV01002942.1:0-17889 GCA_013401275.1 Pandion haliaetus | reverse complement strand
GGGGGAAGGGACTTTCACCTTTCCTTACAACCTTCAGCCATGGCTGTGCAAGTTCCTAGGTTTGCTAGAAATTAGATCATTTAAATACAGAATAGGAAACTTCAAAATTACTCAAATACAGCCGTTAAACAGAACTTTAAGATTTTTTTCACTGATGTTTGAGTGATATTAATTGAGCCTTCACCCAAGTATAAAGAGAATATAAATTATTGAGAAATTGAGGGTTGTATTTTGTCAGCATTTTCAGGATTTTACTACACTAACTGTGAAAAATGACCTCTAAGTGTCCATTTCTGCCACTCATGTTGGCTTTACTTTGATAGATATGTTAGTATCTCCCTCTAGTGGTTTTCTGAGTAATAATATTGATCAGAAACCCCTCTGGTGTACAAGGTCATGAATTTTATTCTCTTTAGCTCAGCAGGTCTCTTGCATACATGTCACTAGCACAGCAGTGCACACTCTCACACCATTAAATGCAACAAAGTCTAAAATGTCAAGGCTTTTGATATGAACCCCAGAGTCTGCACTAGATCAACATGCAGGACTTCGTGTATCCATGTATTTCACTAAAGGAAAAAAAATCACCTTCTACTGTAATTAGGCAATGAACATGTTTAGGTTGGAAAAAATTAAAAAGTGAAAATATGATTTTACTGAATTCATAGTTTAACCAAATTGATGCAGGCTATTACCTTCCATCATTAACATTTGTGTTAATTTGAATGCAGTGAAAACTCCTTACTCTTCCCAATAGCAACACTTACTCTTACACAGAGCACTCATTCTTGCTATCCCTAAGTACAGCTTTATTTTCACAGGTATTATAGTATCTTGTAATTACTTTGTACCTTTGTTTGTGCAGAAAACTTTCTTCTTCTGTTTCATTTTAACAGGCACAAGGGAAAATTGTTTTGAAGGGAATGACAATGACTCAGTTGGTACATGTGCAATCTCAAAGAGCTGACCATATAAACCCAACAGGTTCCCGTGTCTTTGTATTTGCTATGGGAGAGGCCCTTGTGTTCTGTAATTGTGATTTATAAGGCTCCAGACAGAATTTTTTCATATTTAATTTCCCTTAATATTGCACGAGTAATTTGCTCCAGATTGCTGCTTTTGGGACTCACTTCATTCTGTTTTCTTTTGTATGCTTAGTAAGTAAAAAAGTCTGCTAATTTTTTAAGCCAAAAACAAAACAAAAAATTAGAGAAAGTAACTGACCATCCACACCACATGAAAACTTGCAGAAAAATGAAGATAGGAGCGGACATCATGGCAGAGGCACGACTCGTTGTGCATATAGGCTGATCCTATTAATAACGGGCAAAGTAGCAAGTAGAGGAAAGGAAAGAAAACACAGAAAAAAAGACATACAAGATGAGATATCATGCAGATTGCTGGCAGTTAGCAGAGTTAATGTGAAAGCATCCACCCAAGAGCAAGAGATTCACAGCAAATTTTGCAAATAAACTTAACCAAAACAATCCACTGTTACAAAACACATGACTTACACACTGATTAGCACATCAAGCTAGTGAGCAAGAGTTGTACTTTCACACACAATCGTATCAGGATGATTTGGAATATTTACAATGTCCAAATAGCTTTTGGATAGCTTTTCAACTTTGTTTAATCTTTGTTGGCCAGTAAGCAGACTACCGTTTCAAAAATGAAATTTGGTTACTAGAAAAATGCATTGAATACCAACTGTCCGGACTTTTTTAACACTACTGATATCTCAGTAATTGTGGCTTATTAAAGAAAAGCAGAGAATATACTGGAACAAAACCTGGTATACAGCAGTTATAGCCAGCTAACTGCTCTAGTTTTGGACAATCTTTCCTTTGCAGAAATGGGATGAGGCATTACAAATGCATTTAGAAAATATTTATTTTATATAATGGCAGGTACTTCCCTGTTCAGTACTTTTTGTCTTGAAATTTATTCTGAACAATTTGAATTCAACATATTCTCTTTCATACAGTATTTTGAAAGGTAAGACAGAGAGTATATTGAAAAATATTTATATATGTGGCACAGTTATGATTTTTCTCCTTCAAAACTGCAACGTATACAATACAGGGAATACTAAACAGCACAGTTTTGCTGATTTCAGTAAAGTAATCTGATAAGAATGTGCCCTAAGATCAATACACATTTGCATAATTTCTAAGAGGAACAACATCGTAAACCAGATATGTTTTTAATCATTTAACAACACCTTAAATAATATTGTCAGGATTATCATCTATTTTTGAAAGACGCAGAAGAACTGAATTTCACACCATTGTACAGAGACCATCAGTTTTATGCTCGCTGATGAGGTTTTTTTAGTGGGAATTATGTGTGAAAGTGCAATGGTTATAGGAAAGGCAGATAAGAAAGCAGCTGTTAATTTTATGTTAATCATGGGATACTTGAAATAGAGTGGCCATGGTCTAGGGTGAACAGTATGTTTAGTGATAGATAGGTTACCAGGCATCAAGGTACACTTAAACATAGTTTTCACTGCTCTTCTAAAACAGCTCTACAATTGTTTTTAAAGATAGTCCTAAAAGTCTTACAACTTCAATTTTACCTGTTTGGCTTCATCAAAACAGACATCGGGACCCTTTCTGTATCGAGGTTGTTTGACCATTTCACAAGGATTTGGCCCTTCATCTGTTTCCCTGGTTAAGGACCATGACTGTTTTTTGTGCATCATACATTAGCAGGATTAACATTCTGGTTTTACTTTTGAGAGAGATGTTTTATTGCTAATTCAGATAGTACTGAAATAAACATCAATAGTCACAGTTCCTTGTTCAAATTAAAGAAAACCAAACCAAACCAACCCTTCAGATAAATCAAAATCAAATACCCATTTTTTTACACTGCTTTAATCAAGAAAATAAACATCCCACATGACTTTTTAGAACCAGTACTTCCAGAACCATACACAAAATAAAAATAAAAGCTGAGTTTTTTTAAGGTTTTCTGTATTGCTTTTACTACCATTGCATAAATATTACAGAAATTATTTGATAAAGTAGTAAAGTTTCAGTGGTGCTAATTGGTTATAGCATATGTTATCATTGAGTTATTCTGCTAAAATGAAGATGCACAGTAAAAGTGAGGAAGCCTGTTTGCAAAGGTAATGGTATATACAGGCTGAAAATTTCAGGAAGGCATATAAGAACTACTGGTTTTACTATGTGTACACCTATATTACCCCAAATATCATTGACAAGATCATCCCACTGTAGGCTTTGATAGCAAATGACAGAAAACCTAATCAGATCTCATTAGCATTTCACTGATGAAAGGAGACAGAGAAAATGCTGTCCAAACTAACACCAGAACAGCAGGCTAGAAATGAGAGCAGTGACATGCTATTAATAGCTAACTGTAAACGTGAGGTAATGCTTTAGCTTATATCTCTGAATTTAAGTATAAATACTATAATTCACATTTGCCACAGGCTAACAAGGGACACAAGTCATTGAAGCATACTTGAAAGGCGCAGATATGGTAAACTGCAAAACCGTCTTCTGTTGAAACCTGCTTATATTAACATTCAGTATGTTAAGCTTTTTTTATCCCACTGTTGATAGTAAACTCATTAAAGCTAAGCTACTGTTTTTAAAAAATGGAGCACTGAAACTTTACTTATCTTAGTAGCTCTAACTTATACTTGAAGCAATCCTATTCATGCACTACTGTGGAGTACTACAGGAGCTTCATTGCATTGAGTGGAGATGCTCAACGGAAGAGAAAGGAAGAGGACAGGGAATTTAGTTCTACAGATCTACATCTGTCTTCATTCAGATGTTATCAGAATCAGCTCCCCTACCCTCTGCCGGGGCCCAGCTGAAAGGGAAGTTGAAACGTAGAAATACTCTAAAAGACCACTTGCACAAGCAAAGCTGTACCAGCCAGAAGGAAGCAGAGTCTAATAATAACCATCTGAATAGCACCCAAAGGTCACTCTGTCTGCTTGTGTGATGCTACGCTACATCTGCATTTCACAACGTATCTTAGTTGTATAAAAGAGAGAATAGCTTAGTACTGCACAGTTGGAACAAAAATAAAATAGTTCATCTAGTCAATATAAGTCCACCCAGCTGCTCTGGCTGCTATTTGAGGTCATTTATGCTTTCTAGAAGGTTCGGGCCCCACAAGGAAATGCAAATCATGTACCCATTTCCCATCAAATGCACTTCATTTTCTATAGCGAGTGCTGTCTATAAATTCAGAAAGTGGCAACAGTTAATCAAACTGTCACAGACTGGAGCCAATTAGAATATTTGGCTGTGTTTACATAGTTCTGTGGTGACATGGATATTGCTTCCACCCCAATGTAGCTTCTGTTTCAGCCCAAGTGTAGATGGAATTTGAGTTTTATTAATGTAGCAATGAGCACATTGCTTGTGCCAAAGAAACACAGCCATCTCTACCACTACATGCTTTTCTTTCAGGAATGGGAGAGGCTGTCTCAACTAACTTCCTGACACGGACAAAGGTATTACTAATTGTTTTCCATATTCTGTCATGATAATCCAAATTATGATTTGATTTACCATCTCTGGCATGCTATCCTCACGCACATATAGCAGAGAAAAATTGAGGTGAATTTCTCCTGGCCTGGAATATGTGTATGTTGGTTTTATGTATTTCCATCACCATCACCCACAGGTATCTACTGGAGTGAACAGGCTAAAGGCATAGGGTTTGGCATGAAGGTGGTTGCAAATTAGAATAACCTTTCACATGTTTTTAATTTTAATGCACGTGTTGCAAGGACTCTGCTCAGCATGTATGCCACCTATGTCTCCAGCCAGCTCTGAAGAAATTCTATGCTAGCAGCTGGATAAATTCTAGCCTTTGATGGTTAAAGCAGTTTCCACAGGAAGTATGCAGTTCTCCTTGGCACTGAGCACGCACTAAATTTCCTCCATCACTTCACCTCAGTGTTGCAAGCATCACTGCAGTTTCCCAGCTTTTCAGGTCCAAACACTCTTATCTTGGTGTTGCTCTTTTTTGTTATTTCTCTAGACAGGCATACCCTTGTCTTTTCTAAAGGCTAAGCAAACCCAGGACTCTCAGGCTCCCCTTGCCTGTCCTGTGCTCCAGATGCCAACCACCTTGGTAGCCATTTACTGGACTTCCTCCAGTATGTCGGTGTGGTACCAGGGAGCCCCAAACTGTACACAGCACTCCTGATGTGGGCTGACCAGTGCTGAAGAGATGGGATGGATCAATTCTCCCAACTTGCTGACTATACTCTTGCTAACATAGCCCAGGATGTGACTGGCCCTCTTTATTGCAAGCCATAGCTGCTTGTCCATCATGTTCCTCAAGTCCTTTTCTGCAAAGCTGTTTCTAGTCACTCTGCCCCCAGCCTGTCCAGCTACATGTCATTATTCTGTCCTGGATCCAAGACTTTGCATCTGCCTTTTGGAAATTTCATTAAGTTCCTGTGACCCATTTCTGTTTAAGTCCTCACAGATAACAGCTTTGCTCTCTACTTCAATGACTGCTGCCTCAGATGATTTGTGATATCACCTACAAATATCTGCTGCTTCAAGTACTCCAGTGGCAACCATGCTACTAATATGTACATAAACAAGCCATTTTTCCCCAAATAAATTCCAGTATATCATAGCCAAAAATCAATCCACACTACTAAATAATGTGATTTTAAAGGATACCCGGCTTTTCCGCTTGCATCAGTGGCTTTGGGTCGCAGGAGCGGCACAGCAGTTGGCTGTCACTAATAATGAATACTAGATTGGTGTTTGAAATCTTCTCTGCATGATAAAGTCTGTAAAAAAAGCCCCCAAAACCCTATGTTTAAATGAAGCAAGGAAATTAATTTGAAAAGGAATAAAAGTAATCCTACTTCACAGATTCAGTCTGCCTGCTACTGTTTAACTTTTCCATTAATGAACATCAAGAAACATTTATAACAAATTTTGTAATCTTTTCGTCATTTCCACGGTTCCCCATTTCAACTAGACTTAGTGGGAAAAAAGGAAAAGAGCATAAAATGACTTTAATTGAGTTAATAGCTAGGTCTGTACTGCTACAACAGTAGCTGTACTGAGAAATAAAAACAGTTCAGCATCAATTCTTCCCCTAACAACACTGAGAGAACACCTAAGCACAAAACCAAACAAATAAACAAAACCCTAACATATAAACTTGTCTGTAAGAAGGGTGAGAAAGAGGTTTAGGGTATGTATGCGATGTATTTGATGTGTATTTGTTGTATTTTTATGTACATATAATTCCACAAAAAGCTTTTAAGTTAGTAGGGTCATTTTCAATTTATAAATAATTGAATAGGCAGCATTATACCTTTAAGCTATAGATACTACACTTCATGCCTTAGATACTAAAGGTAAGGATATTTCTGGATTTTTCAAGGATAATTTTCATGTACAATTTAAATTTACTGAAAGGTAGGCAGACCTTCAAAAAAGCAGAGAAAGAAATCTTAATATTTCTTAGTCATTAATGAAATGCATTCTACCTGTCAAAGAAAGGTAAATTTAGGACAATCTAACAGGTTAATTGCTTTTAGTGGATTCTAAATACATTTTTATATACTTATCAAATAACAAGCAAATTTTTTCATATACATGGTTACCACTCTATATAAGCACAGTTTTATTACTTAGGTGTGAATTATCAGATTATTTCTGAAATTTCACAGATGATGAGTTTGTACCACTGATCGGGCAAAATAAGAGGACAAAATAACTGTCAATTAAATAACTGATGTTGTGATTACATATTGGGTTGTTTTAACCAGCTTAAATTGTCCTTTCATACTCATTCCCACACTGTGGCACTATTTTTTGCAATATTAGCATAATAATATCTGTAGTCTTTCAGTAAACTGAACTAAAGAACTCTTCTGAAAACTCTCAAGAGTAAAAAACCAACACAACCAAAAACCAAATGAAAAACCCCTACAAAAACAAAACCAAAGAGTTCTCTATGCAACCAGGTACCACACAAACACATACTAGCAACAAAGAGGAGGAAGTATGAAGGTGGGAAAAAATGCCTGTGTTTTGATTGTATTCACCGTTCTCCAATGTCCATTGTCTTTCCTGGCTTGAAATACTGCCTTCAAAGAGTTTGAAATCTGACTGTTAATTTTAATTTCTAAGACATTTTCATAAACACCTAATGTATGCAAACTTTCAATCCAGCAGGCTTTTGTATGAAACAGAACCAGGTCCAAGTTGCTATACTTCTGAAGTATACAATTTTTTTAACATAACATTAAACATCATCTTGAGTAGGCACATGGAGCCTGAAGAGAATTCTTTTAATCACAAAACAAAACAGCATGGTTTGCTTAATAAGACCCATAGCTCATAAATCATGAGCACTGTTGACTAGAAGGAAAATTTGAAGATAAATTGCATAATGTTCTTGACTATCAAAAATTCCAATACATAACCAGATTAAAGAAAATAAACTCCTGAATATTGCAGAATGCCTTTAAGTTCACATAATAAATTAAAAGAAAGCAAACTGTAACAGGGATAGAAATATGATTTTCATGGAGCATATAGAGACTATAAAATAAAAATTTGACTTAAATTTTTCTTGAATTCTTTAATTATTAAAATTAAAATTCATTCTAAACAAAGAGAATGCAATTTATGGCTTTACTGCCTATATACTTTTCTGTCTTACTTATGTAAGTTTGGTGTAAGTAATCCAAAATATATTTTTTGTTCTTATAATAGTGTCATTATCTTTTCTAAAATAAATGAGTATCCAGAAGTTATTATTTATATTGAAGAAATTTTACCTGGAGCAGTTTATACAGTCTACAATCCCACCAAAGGATTTATCATCATTTTCAAAGAAATACTGAGTTTGTTCAGTGATACAGCTTGTTTTAGGCAGGGCAGCACTGAAATCATCATCTTCCATATCAGCTGACAGAAAGAAGAAAATAAATAAATAAACAATGACATTTTTAAGTCACAGATGCAATGGGGACATCCAAATATGGCCCCCAGCCTAGATTCTTACCTTCTACTTCACTCAAAGTTGACTCTTTAACATTCTCTTGACTTACCTGCTTCAAGGAAACGTGGAAAAGTCAAGCTCAAAAACAGCTGCTGTAAGATAGACCTGAACACAGAAAGACAATATATATTTTGTTAAAGGCTCTTTGTCTTCTTTGTATTTTAATGGATCCTTAAAAACTACACAAGTAAGTTATTAACAACAAAATCATCATAGCTTATTATGCTTTTACCAGTTATTAAAGCTGTGTTTCCTTAAACCTTACAGTTTGACTCTGGTTTTCTTTTCACACTCTCTCCCAGGTCTTCTTTCACACTAATATTTTCTTCTACTGTTGAGATTTTCTATCATTTTTACCCATAACTCGCATATGGAAGTGTTATCATGCCATCCATGTCTTCCTTTTTATACCTCTGCAGGAGATGGAAGAGGCATGTTGGCATTCCTTTAACACTTAAACCAACCAGAACTCTTTTTGAACACACTCAGGGAAAATGTTCCTGAATAAGATACGTTAAAATGATTAAGGTTCATTAAATTTCTGAGAAGGAGACAAACACTGGAATATTACAAGTATATTACAAAAATCCTTACTGTAGCAGTTGACTTTTAAAATCACCTCTATTCCTGATCTTGAGGTATGGAATATATTTTCCTCCTAGATGCTGCCTAAATACTTAGGCTTAAAGAGCTCCATTTATTTCAAATTATTTTTCTTCACTCATGATCATTATTTTTCCTATTTACTTGAAACTAATACCAGCTTGCCACATACACGGCCCCCTTCTCATCTACCAACCTGTCAAAACAGGAATTGCAACAGTTATATTCCTTGACTCCCTGCTTCTGCTTAAATCTTCCTAAGTTGTAGTTTCCTGTCATCATGTTTTAGGTTTGCTTCTACCTACAAATATGAACTGATCTCTCCTCATCTCATTCTGTTCTAATGCCTGTTCTGCAGAAAGAAGGAACTGAGTAACTTTATTCAACCTCCAAGATTTTTTCCTTTTCTCCTTATCCAGCGTGATCCACGTGTAAAGAAACTGAATCTGCCTGTCACCTTTCCAGTGAAGGCATTGCCTGAAGGAGCTCTGGATTCACATCCACAGCTTTGTGCCTTGAATCATCAGAGGGGCAGTGCAACAATCATCATGGATGAGAAGAGACCTGGTGCCATTCAACACTGATGCAATTTGCTGACAGAAAATAGTAATCCTTCATAAGGGCTTCCCACAGAATTTACAGGGAACCAAGTGAAAAAGGCAGCCTGGGAAAACGGTAAAATCTTCTGTGTTAAAAGAGCATGGAGGAGAAATGATACATACTGTCTTAACTAAATGCTGACGTATCCCAAAGAAATTTTGAAAATTATCGCTCACACCTTTATCCCACATTGTTGCCTGAAACACTATAGTTTTCTTTAATAACGTGGTTTCTCTTATTTCCCTGCATTTGCATTTGCCAGGTGCCTCACTGAAGCCATTTTTGGTCAGTCCTTTTCACTCTGCTTGCTTAATGGTCTTCTCTGCCTGCTTCTGACCTAGATTCCATTAAAAACATGTCCATAGAAAGTACTTTCATGTGGTACTTTCAAGTTAAACATCACACAAAATAAAACTCAGGTATAAATTGAGTCCAGACCACTTAGTCTGATTTGAACACTGATAAACTAAAGTTTCTCTGTTTGAGAAGAGCTTAAGTTCCTCTTCTGGATTTTTGCCCATCTCCAGTGTTTAAGGTTTGCTGTTGTCCAAGAAAACCAAGATTTTTGTTGTTGCTGTTAACAAAATGTAACTGACAATAAAACCCAACATACAATCTTCATAGTGCTGTGAGAAAATTAATATACGTTTGTTCACCTGCTATATATCTTAGCTCTTAGCTTCATAAAGTAGGTAATTTACTACAGCTTGATAATTATTATAAAAAAAACAGGCATCGTGAAACTTCAGAAAAAGGAACAGTCTCCAGGAGTGCAATTCACACCAACGGAAAAGTATCACATCAGTATCAAATACTTATCCGAATTTGGTGCTGGAGGAAGCAGGTGATAGGGATGTCTATCTACATGACTCTGAAATAGGTAAAATTATTTCTGTGGCTATTATTAATAATGCACAAACCAAAGTAAAAAAAAAGAAAGCTCCTAAATGTATCTTTAGTTTTAAAAAGTATCCAGTATTCTGACTGTGAAAGATAATTACTGGTGCAATCCTGCCTCTCTGAAGGTCAATCCCAAAACACAACAGTCCAAATATACCAACTTTTCCCCTCAGCTATAGAAAATGCTAGGGCAATGACTATAGAATTATCCAAAATGCTTTATATATATTTGCTTCCTTGAAATAGTTCAGTAGTGCTTTTCACATTCTATTTCAAAGAACCAGCTAATAATTATCACGAGAACCTTAAACTGAACTGTGCCATCAGATAACATATTGGTTAACCTGCATCCTGAAGCAAAACTTCTTTACATTTTGTAATAGAGAAGCTTCTTTGCTCACAAGCTAGTGGGGCTCATTGACAGAGCTTTAAACCAGACTTGAAAGGGGAGGGGCATAATATCAGGCTTGCCTCTGACAAGCTGTGGGATGATACACCAAGGTTAGAGGGACGGGGTGCTAGTGAGGGCCCTCAGCCTGTTGCTCTGAGACGTGCTGGCTACACTGCAGCACTCTTGAAGTCTTACAGAGATGAGCCAGGGGCTCCTGAGGTAAAAGGAGCCAACAGGGAAACACCAGTAAAATACCTCAAAGGAATTAAGGGGTGTTCCTGTAAGAAGGTGGCACAGCCAACAGCTGAGCTGAAGTGCCTCTACACCGATGCACACAGCATGGACAACAAACAGAAATTGGAAGCCACCATGCTGCTAGAAAGCTCTGACCTAGTTGCCACTACTGAAACTTGGTGGGACAAATCCCATGACTGGAGAGCAGCTATTGATGGCTACAGGCTGTTCAGAAGGGACAGGCGAGGAAGGAGGGGTGGAGGCGTTGCCCTCTAAATCAAGAAATGGTTAGTGTGAAGATCTGTCTCTGAAGGATAGCCACAAGCAGGTTGAAAGATTATAGGTAAGAATCATAGACAGAGACGACAAAGGCAACCTTGTGGTTGGTGTCTACTATAGGCTGCCTGATCAAGGGGAGCCTATTGATGAAGCCTTCTCACTCCAGCTACAGGAGGCATTGCACTCGCAGGCTCTCATCCTGCTGGGGGACTTCAACCACCCCAACATCTGCTGGAAAAGTAGGACGGTGAGCTATATGCAATCCATGAGACTCCTGGAATGCATTGAGGATAACTTCTTAAGCCAGGTAATAGACAGCCCTACCAGAGAGGATGCGATACCAGACCTGTTGGTCACCAACGCAAGTGAGCGAGTCAGTGACATCAAGATTGGAGGCAGCCTGGGCTGCAGTGATCATGCACTGGTGGAGTTAGCAGTCCTGAGGGATGTGGGTCAGGCAAAGAGTAAAGTCAGAACCCTGAATTTTAGGAAAGCAAAATTCCAGCCATTCAAAGAGTTAGTCAATAGGACCCCCTGGGAAACTACCCACAGAGACAAAGGAGCAGAACAGAGCTGGCAGGTCTTTAAGGACACTTTCCATAGAGTGCAAGAGCTCTCAATCTCCAGGTGTAAGAAATCAGGAAAGGAAGGCAAGAGACCAGCATGGCTGAATTGAGACCTGCTGGTCAAACTAAAGGGTAAGAAGGAAATGCACACGCAGTGGAAGCAGGGACAGGTATCCTGGGAAGACTATATGGACACTGCCTGGTTGTGTAGGGATGGGATCAGGAAGGCCAAGGCACAGCTGAAGATGAACTTGGCAAGGAATGCAATGAATAATAAGGGCTTCCATAGGTATGANCAGTGGAAGCAGGGACAGGTATCCTGGGAAGACTATATGGACACTGCCTGGTTGTGTAGGGATGGGATCAGGAAGGCCAAGGCACAGCTGAAGATGAACTTGGCAAGGAATGCAATGAATAATAAGGGCTTCCATAGGTATGACAGCCAGAAAAGGAAGGTCAGAGAAAGTGTACCCCCGTGACGAATAAGACTGGCAAACTGGCAACAACAGATGAGGAGAAGGCTGAGGTACTCAACAACCTTTTTGCCTCAGTCTTCACTGGCAATCTCTCTTCCCACACCTCTCATGTAGATGGACTGCAAGACAGGGACTGAAGGACCAAAGTCCCTCCCACTGTAACAGAAGATCAGGTTCGTGACCACCTGAAGAACCTGAACATACATAAGTCTATGGGACCTGACGAGATGCATCCCAGAGTCCTGATGGAATTGGCTGATGTAGTTGCCAAGCCACTCTCCATGATATTTGAAAAGTCATGGCAGTCAGGTAAAGTCCCTGGTGACTGGAAAAAGGGAAACATTGCACTCATTTTTAAGAAGGGTAAGAAAGGAGGACTGTGGGAACTACTGACCTGTCAGCCTCACTTCTGTGCCTGGGAAGATCATGGAACAGATCCTCCTAGACGCTATGCTAAGGCACATGGAGGACATGGACGTGATTGGAGACAGCCAGTATGGCTTCACCAAGGGTATGTCCTGCATGACCAACCTAGTGGCCTTCCATGATGGAATGACTACATCAGTGAACGAGGGAAGAGCTACAGATGTCATCTATCTGGACTTCTGTAAGGCCTTTGACATGGTCCCCCATGACATCCGTCTCTCTATATTGGAGAGATATGGATTTGACGGGTGGACTGTTCGGTAGATGAGGAATTGGTTGGATGGTCACATCCAGAGGGTAGTGGTCAATGGCTCAATGTCCAGATGGAGATTGGTGACAAGTGGTGTCCCTCAGGGATCTGTACTGGGACCAGTACTGTTTAGTATCTTCACCAATGACATAGACAGTGGGATCGAGTGCACCCTCAGCAAGTTTGCAGACGACACCAAGATGAGTGGTGTGCTTGATATGCCTGAGGGATGGAATGCCATCCAGAGGGACCTGGACAAGCTTAAGCAGTGGGCCCATGTGAACCTGATGAGGTTCAACACGGCCAAGTGCAAGGTTCTGCACCTGGGCCGGAGCAACCCCCAGTATCAACACAGGCTGGGGGATGAAGGGATGAGAGTAGGTCTGCCAAGAAGGACATGGGAGTACTGGTGGATAAAAAACTGGACATAAGCCAGAAATGTGCGTTTGGAGCCCAGAAGGCCAACTGTATCCTGGGCTACATAAAAAGAAGCATGACCAGCAGGTTGAGGGAGGTGATTCTGCTGCTGTGCTCCACCCTCATGAGACCCCACCTGGAGTACTGTGTCCAGCTCTGGAGCCGTCAGCACAGGAAAGACATGGACCTGTTGGACTGGCTCCAGAGGAGGGCTACAAAAATGATCAGAAGGATGGAACACCTCTCCTATGAGGAAAGGCTGAGACAGTTGGGGTTGTTCAGCCTGGAGAAGAGAAGGATCTGATGAGACCTTATTGTGGCCTTTCAGTACTTAAAGGGGGCTTATAAGAAAGATGGGGACAAACTTTTTAGCAGGGCCTGTTGCGATAGGACAAAGGGTAATGGCTTTAAACTGAAAGAGGGCAGATTCAGACTCGCTATAAGGAAGACATTTTTTACAATGAAGGTGGTGAGACACCGGACCAGGTTGCCCAGCAAGGTGGTAGATGCCCCATCCCTGGAAACATTCAAGGTCAGGTTGGACAGGGCTCTGAGCAACCTGACCTAGTTGAAGATGTCCCTGTTTATTGCAGGGAGGAGTTGGACTAGATGACCTTTAAAGGTCCCTTCCAACACAAACTATTCTTGTGTTTTTGTAAAATGATTCTGTGAAAAACAAACATTGATTTTCTTAAGACTTCTTGCTAGAAAAAAGGGAAGATGATATTCTGAAATATGGAACCAAGTGATCGATAATTCTAAATGTAGTAATTTCATCTGAACCTTCACACCTGCCAATCAGGCTCAGACCATTATTCCCAACTCTGCTTCCTGAAGCTGATTTTGTAGAGTCAGAACACACAGTCACAAAAACTGGGAAAAGTAGTTTTGAATTCAACTGTTGACAGAACACTGAATTTTCCAAGGAGTTTGGAGACATAGCTAACAATTTTCACCATGAGAAATTGCAGAAACAAAGGGTTCAGTGCAGTTTTATGGAGGGAAAAAAAAAGACTAATACAGTTTCAACCCACTGAATAATTCCAGTTTGGACACACAGATTTCCTACACACTGGTACTTACCAGGCAGCTGCTGAAGCCCACCATCCTAGCTGCAAAATATCCGTTATTGTAGGCTGTGAAAAAACCATCAGAGATTATGTTATTTGTATAAACACCTGCAGGCTTTTAGGGGAATGTCAGTCACCGCACAAGGGACTACTGACCACATAAGCAGAACGAAGTCCAGCTCCTTGCTTTGGTTCTTCTTCAGGATCACAGACTGATTGATAGTCATATGACTTGTTAAAGGCATACAGAGACATGTTAATCAGGTTTCGCATCAGGCCAGGATCAATTTCACCAAAGAATCTTCCAATCTGATGAGGGAGAATATACAGAGATAAGTTAAAGTATTTCCAAGTATTTTTTCTCATAAAAAAGTGAACAGTTCCGATATCCCTCCCACACACACTATTTTTTCCTCTACACAACCCATCCAGTCATGCTGCTTATGTATTTATTTCTTTGTTTGACTATTTCTCTTGGTTGGAGAACTACAGTTAGACAGCAATTATTAAATGCACTATCAATAAGACCACTCTGCTTAGGGAAGAGCAAGAAGAATATGAGAAAGAAGGTGTGTGGATGCCATACTACTTGCCCTGCCCATCATAGGTCCATTGGCAGCCTATCAGCCTAAGGGCAGAGCACAAAGAACACAACTTGGTAGAAGTATGGCATCTTGAACCATAAATAAGCTGTAAAAAAGACTAACAAAATAACCAGAATTTCTGATACAGCAAAGTTTTTCTGATTCAGAAATGTTATTCTTAGGGTAAGTTGAGAGTGAAATGCTGGGGTTTTTTTTTTTCCTCTTAAAACTTCTTCCTATTGTTTTTCATGTTTTGTCCTTAAAAATGTACATACCTGTTGTGTATATTCATCCCGATTTGACATCAAAAGAAATCCACCATCGTCAAGGATAACACAGTCCACATGCTATTGTAAGAAAGTAAAATATGTTTTGCAGGAAGGATTTGTCAAGAGAACACTCTGTAAGAAACTATTTTTTATTCAACACTTCAGAAGTATCTTCAAATCTATGTGGCTCAGGCTAAATCATAATCCCATAGCCAAGGGCCAATATTAAGCTATAATAAGTAGAATTATCAGTATTATAAAAGTTTGTACAGATCAAAGGCTTATTTGTGGCTTAATTTCATAAAAGTTGTTTTGTAAATTCTTATTTGCTCAATACTTTGTTAGCTCTAAGAGTGCTATATCCTTATTACATCTGATTATAATTGAATCTCAACTCATAATAAGGGACTACAACTTCTCATGTGCTTCAGCTGTGCTTAAAATCCTTTTCCATTTGCAGCTTTTAATGGTAAAAATCTTAAGGGCAGACTCTCAGCTTGCTAGTCATGATTATTTTCACTTGCCAAGGACTGTAGTGGGTTTCTTTCAGGTGTCAGGTGCAGGAATGGGAGGCCCACTGGTTCCCTATGCTTTGCACTTTGTAAACGATCCTTGCAGTCAGAGATTGGAGAGATAGCAGTGAGGCCAAATAGATAACCTCCGAGAGTACCCTTTCTTGCTGTAACTCTTGCATTTAACGAGCTTCACACTCCACAAAACAACTCACATAAGACCTAAGCAGAGAAAGCTTTTAAGCACATGGCAGAATCTGATACTGTGATAGCCCATGAAGATGTGCTCTCCTGAGTGCTAGCAGAGCTATAAGATCCCCAAACCCTGAATGGGCTGGAAACAGTGGCGAGGAAGATGACTAATGACTATTGAAGGGCACATCCCATACTCCGGTACTTTTCAGTTTGCATTTACCCTTCCCTAAGGTACTTCTGGTGTTCTTTTTCGCGGTTGTTTTTTTTTTTTATTATTATTTCCTTTGATCAGGATTCCCTTCTTGCTTTGAAAATGACTGTTATATTTTTCCCACATTTTTCTTCACATCATTCTCTATTGCTCTTACTCTGTTTTTTTCTTCCCTTTATTTCTTATAACCTCATTGCCACGATTCTTGCAACAAACACTTCACCTGACTTTTATACCCTTTTTCTCCCCCTCCCCTCCTAATCTTCATCTCTTTCTCAAGACACAAATGACTAAGTCCTGTTTACTGTAAAATTAATCCTCAAACAATAATGATAGCATTGTTACCTTAGATAGATCTAGAGACAGCAAGTGAATTTTCATAAACTACCAGATATTAGTGACTGAACATATTCTTACCATACTGTTTCTCTCACAGCCACAGATTTCACTGTTGCACTAAAAAAACAGAAGCACAGTAATCTTCACAAAAATGTTTCAAAAGAAACTATATTTTGCAGTGATATTAATCAATCAAGACAAGAACAAATGATTTGATTTTCAGTATCTATTAACTTAATTTTGAGTGTGTTGTTTATCAAAAGTATGTCTGTGAACAGCCTGTATTCAGTAAATATCAACAGCACAATCTCTACTGTCTTTCACAAAGTCTCTGATACATTTTCCTTTTTAAGTATGCTCAATATATTAGAGATAAATAGTTTGGAGGACTTGTCAGGATGTCAGTGTTGTGAATATAAAGTCAAAGAGAAAGAAGATGTACATTTCCATGTGTTTACAGTATGGAAAGAAAGCCTAGAAAATATGCTGCCAAGTATCTTTTTTGGCCATGAAAATCTTCACCAGTCTCAAAGCATGGAAATCCCATGTGATAAAGGAAGCCCACCATCTCTAGTTAGCTTTTATGGCTTTGATTACAACCACATTTTTCTCTTTTTCTTGCAATATGTGTATACATACACACATAACTGTCTCCTTGCATTATGTCCTGAGCAAAACAACTACCAGATAATGCTGCAGTCATTCATCTCAAATTAATTCTGAGATATTCTTCTTTTTCTTTTTCAGTTATGTATGTTTGTCCTTAACTGTTCTGACATTTAGGCTCTGCATTTGCCCACCCACTGAACTACAGCCCTAATACCTACAAAGGCCGGACACTGTTATTGACTCCCTTAATATACAACCAACCAAGCAACTTTGCCTCATCCAATTCTTCCATAATTGTCTTCATTTTGTGTCTCTCCTTTCCGAATGCACTATTAATTCCTTAGTTTTCCCTTCCATTTAGCCTTTCTTCCTTCCCATTTACACTTAAGCATTAGACGTAAGGAACGAAAGGGTTAAGCACCCATTTCATTAAATTCTGCTAAAATGCTGTGATGTTGGTTGCAATATAAATCCTTACTGTTCACTGCTTACTCATCCTCCATATTAAATAAAAATAGATTCACCAATTCTTTTGCAGGCTTTATTCACTGCTACAGCACAATCTTAGTAGGGAGCCTACTGGCCAGAATATGTAATTTTTCTTTGTCTTTATCCATGTTCTATAATTATGAAAACAAGACACGTACAAAATACAGCCTATTTCAACATAGATTTATTTTGTGCATTTGGATGATTTAAATACCACAACTACTTGGCAACTACGCATCAGTGTGACTCTGGCAGAAAGAGCTATTAGACCTATTTGCATCTGAAGCTTTGAGAAATGCAAATAAAGTTCAAAAAAGACTTGGTCAATTGCTTACCAGGCTCTTGATTGTGGTTTTTGTGAAATTTTCCATCCAGCTGGTTGCATCAATTTTTATTCCAACAACTAACAAGAAATACATGAAAGTCTTT
>VYZV01002939.1:33984-87399 GCA_013401275.1 Pandion haliaetus | reverse complement strand
TAATGACAAAAGAGTCATTCCTAAAATGTCCTGGGTCGCCTCTTACTGTTTTACAAAAATTGTGGTGATGAGAACATGAGAAGAGATCTAAAAATGTTGGGTTTTCTGAGCGGCATTCCAGAAGCTGTTGCAACATTTTGTGTATGTGTTTTGTTTTTAAACAGTAAAGGCAATTTTGATGAGCTAATAGTTTTGAGTGTAATTTCTTGTTGTATGGTGCTTTGCCCTGGAGTTGAACTGTAAGAGTGGAGCCAGGAAAAATAAAAGACAAAAGGAGAATGCTCATAGAACTGTACAGGTGCTTGGTAAGCTGGAAGAATCCCTGTGGATTTTCAAAACTTCCTTCCTACTATCTGTTGCTATAAATACATATTTGTGGTTGTTTCTTTGCTTTTGTATATTACTTTTGTATGCTGAACTATTTCAAAAATACTACTTGTTCTTATTCTTGACACACCCATCTTTTAACACATACAATATATTCAGGTTTGTTTTCATTAGGTAGATGGAGGAGAATGTATGGCGTATTTGGAAAGGAATAGCCAATTTTAAAGTCAGTGTTTCGTATCAAACTGAGGCTATATTTAACTTAGGAGAGTGTGTTTGCATTTAGAAGCGTTTTTTTCCCCCAACTTAATCTTTTAACTTTCAAAATCAAACAGCTAGGTGTTTTCCCTGAAACAGAAATGTGAGAACAATCCCTCCTTCACATAGTTACAATATATCAAAGGGAAGTTCATTCCCAGCATAAAGCATGCATTTTAAGAGCTAAGCAAAAAACTTTAAAAAGGTTTGATCGTATTCGTTATGTGGAGTGGATATTAAATCACCTTTCCTTGCAAAATCACCCATCCCTTGGTATAGTTTAAAATGAGCTGAAAAGAACGCAGCTCTGAGATGGAGTCCCTCCTGTTCAGGAGCAGCACCAATGATGGCAGAGTTGTCCTTCAAAAATATTTTCAAAAAGTGTTAGTTAAAAATGGTGGTGCATCAGAGCCAGAAATGTAGATGAGGTTTTGGTGGTGCTTATCAGGCAAGAAGAGTCACTCCCTTTCATTTCATGTAAAAGGAGGGGGAGGTACAATGATGATGGGAGGAAGAAGGTTTGGGATAAGGGAGTGGGTCACATTTTTTTTTTAAATGGAAATTTTCACGTGCAGTCTTTCCGTCGTATTTTTGTGCTCTCTTTCTCTAGTCCAGGCCAAATGGGTAAAGGGGTCTCAGCTTTCAGTAATTTAAAGCCTGAAAACATGTTTTAAAGCATGGTTCTAAGCCACTTCTCAGTGTCCTCATAAACATTTAAAATTAGAAGCATTTTTTTCTGAGCCTGAAAGCATTCTTATGTTTCAGGCTATTATGATTATGGTAGATTATGGAAGATTGGGATTATTGAAAATAGTTTTGCATTAAATACAGGTGTGTCCTTTGTTTAAAATGTGTTTGTTTTGCATTTGTGTTCATTTTGATAACGTGGAGGTACAAAGTGAGATTTACTTACAGCAACATTAAATAGTGCATGTTTGCTGTTCAGTGGAAGGGTTGTTATGAATGCAGTTTGCTGTTTACCTTGAAGCTGGACAAGTTAACATCTGGTTTTGCACATAGATTATATTTTTAAATTGTTAGAATGAATGTTATTGTTTTTGTAGCTGTAGTTTTGTTCCCCTCTGATTTTTCATTAAATCTCTCTTTCAGCTTCACTGTTCAACTTTAAAGCTGTTCCTCACATGGAAAGTTGTTTCTTCATCATCACACCATAAATAATCAAAGCTGGAGGAATTCCATCACTTCTCTGGCTTGCAGAGTATTGCCCTTCTCCAGCTGCAGAGCTACAGTTTCCTATGGCTAACTTGACATAGTTGCTGGCAGTAAATGGTTTACTCCATTTATTTATTAGAATTTAGATCTCTGCTGTTTAGCTCCATCAGAGTTTCTGTCATACCTCATTAGATATTTATTTTATCTACTATTCACTAAGCTTTTTAGAGAAAGTGTCATAAGAAGGATGAACAGGTATTTAAGAGAGCAGATTCCAACCCTAACTTTGTGCAGATGATACTGACGTTTGAGAACCACCAGCTTATCTAGGCTCAGCCGTGTAGTATATTATATTTCTACAACACATCCACCTACATGCGCATCTATTTTGGAACAAAATGTATACTTCAAATTCAGCTGTCAGTTATTATTATCAAACCTGTATAATGTAGGTTTGTGATTATTATGCATAAAGATTAAAATGCTATTAACTGTAGTAGGTTTACTTGTCAAATTTCTTATAGCTCTAAAAAATGAAAATCTCTGTGTGCTGAGTATGACACAGAAAAAATGTGGTCTCATGAAGAAAATTCTGATGGCTTAAAGGTTGTCCTCATTTCAGTGTGTGCTTTTATAGCTGATCTGTCACATTGTAGGATTTTTCTCCATGTTTTATTAAATTACCGTATTTTTTCTTCGTTAGGAATACTGAAGAAGACATGAGCCTGCAAGCAAGTTTCAGGAAAAAACGTGTTTACTTCCTTTCTCTGTACAGGCAGACACGTCCATGGAATCAAAATAGTCTTGGTGGCCTTACATACACATGTACAGTGTGGGGCAACATGCAAGATTTGGGCTTCAGTGTATGTATGACTTAATGTGGCTGGCTGTCCTGCAGTTCCAAAGTAGGAACTGCAAATGTGAGTGTAAAAATAACTTGGTTTTCAGACTTGAGTGAATTTCTAATACCTTACTGACAAACCTTCAAGAAATCCTAAAAATGACAGTACCATACTTCTCTACTTGTGGTTTGTTTGACAATTTTATAGACGTAGTAGTACTGACTGTTCTGGAATATGGTAGGTCTGGTGCTGTCAAGTACAAAGGAAGCTTTCTCTCTTCCATTTTTTTTGCATTTTAGTGACTTTTCCATGTAAGCATTAGAAATGATGGGATGAATTATGTTTTCTGCTGCTGACAAATCCAGAAACATTATTCTGAAGTTATTTTGCAGAAACTTCCATTTTTAATCTAGAATAACAGATGAAATCAGTGAAAAGAAAATTCTACTGGAGAGAGATACGTAAGCAGACTGTCCCATTTGTGGATTTCTCTGCACAATTACACTGCTGTAGATGAAATTTGTAGATGATATGTCTTCTACTGGTAAGTACAAACAGTTTGTTCTTATCGAGAGTTATGTAGAGTGACCAAGGGAAGTAAGAATTAAAAAATGTCCATACCTTCTCTTTGACCTGAATTTTGTTAAATATTTCTGCTGTTGTGCCAGTCCAGATCGTGGTCCAAGGCATGTAGATACTCAAACACTTACAGAATAATTCAGTGGAGGAAAGGGGAAGAAATACACAAAGGAAGTAGTGATGACGGTTGGCACAATATATTGAACATAGGTCCAGCTTCAGTATGACTAGCCTATGATGTCTGTATAGGTGGAAGTGTCCTGTAGCCTTAGTCTGAGCTTCTCCCTTCCACCCCGCCGTGATTACATGGTTCCAGAGTCTGCTCCCACTGGAGGTACATCGTCTGGAGCACCCTCAGCTTCCTGGGGCATGAGCTCTTCCAAATGGCATAGCTGACTTGGTGAATGTCCTCTTCTTTTGGTGTCTCCGTTACACGCTTGTCGTTAGGTGAGCCACGTGCTGGCTGCTGAGACCAGCTGCCAGACTTGAAATTTGGTCTTTCAGTTCTCTGAGGAAAGCATCTTTTAGCTTTAGTCCATAAAAGTGAAGTCAAATGCTGCACCTCTACTTAGCAAAGTAGGAAGACGGCTCACTCGGTTTCCTGCAGATATAACACAGATCGGTAGTAGGAAAAGAAGTGAACCATTGTAAAAGATTAGAATGTCCCTTCACCTAGTAGTAATCATGGAATAGAATCACAGAAGTTCCATAAAAGTGTCTCATGCAGATGTGGTGGTATAAAGCAGCAATTCAGAGACATTGTGACTGAAATTTCCTTCCTCCCTCTCCCTCTCCCTCTCCCTCTCCCTCTGCCTCTGCCTCTGCCTCTCCCTCTCCCTCTGCCTCTCCCTCTCCTCGTTAGTAAGCACTCATGTTTTAGTAAGCACTTATGGTTTATGGGATATATTGCCCAGGTGTACATGTGTATCATCAACCAAAGAAAGACATAACATGCCAGCAACTTCATCACAGTGATTCCCCGTCTCTTCTGATTTGTTTTAGTTCACTGCCAGCNTCTCCCTCTTTTTTACTTTTGCTTTTTCTATTTCTCTTTGTAGCCACCACCCTACCTTTTCAGCATCCTCTGTGAGCTGTTCTGGCTGAGTGCAATTTATAAATGTCTGATTCAACAAAGTCAGCTTTGTGTCTGGCATCTTTGCTACTATCCAAAAGCCTGAGATTGAGTAGTTGTGAACACTATTTCGCAGAATGTTTCACAAAACCATTGGCTGCAGAGGACTCCAGAGGTCAGTGGGGCCAGCTTTCCACCTGAAACAGGGCTTAGCACCGGCCTAGGAGCAGAGCAATGTTTGGCTTTTTGGAAACTATTTCTGTTGCTGTTCTCACTGGTCCAACACCAGTGGTGGAGTCATAAGTGCAATCAAGACTTCAGTATAGTAGCTGGTACTTTTTAGTACTGTCATAAGCAATTTTACAACATTTGTAAAGAAAGCACAAAACTTGGGACAAAAAAAATCCCCCGAAATCCAAATAAAGTCATGGTTTCAGCTGGTGATCCTTCCATAGTAAGAACTTTTGGCACAAAACCCTGTTGTTTTTGTTGTTGCAGGCCATGGCCAAGCCACTTGTTTACCTGCGCGAAGCAGCTTATACTCCTTTGACTACCCTGCTTTTTCTGGGACTTCAGGCTGCGTGCCTTTCACATGCAATGAATATACACTACTTTTTTCTACAGCTGATTTAGGACAAAAATAAAGCATTTTATTTCCTGTATGCTAAGTAATTTTGTGCAGCATCAGGTTTAATCTGACTTTTGAATGTACACCTGATCAAGGAGATCAATATACCTTCCTTCTGCTAGAAGCAATAAATGACACAGTGAGGGAGGAAAGCAATAAATATCCCTGTGACCATAGCTTTGAAGCAATGCAGTTGCTTTCTACTGGAAGTTTAATTTCTTCATGTTTTTAGTTAAAAGCTTTTATTAATTTTAACTGAAGTAAATACACTGCTATACTTTGCTATTCAAATAAATCCTTTTTCAGCTCTGAGTCCTTGGAGTTTGAATCTTGTCCAGCCATTTTCTGCTATCTGCCAATTCCTTGCTAAGTGCAAACCTGACACTCTTGCCAATAAATCCACCTTCGTGCCATTTCAAGTCATCTGCCATCTATTCTCTGGAGCTAATCAAAGTTTGCAAGAAGATATTTTTTAAAGGGAACCAGCTCTAGAATTCAGGCTATTTAAATTGTGCAATTTAATTAAAAGAAATTGCAGCAAACTATAAAATAGAGAAGTGGTACGAATTGTTTGAAAGCTCACTTATTTTTATTCTCTTTTATGAATAGTTGGAGAGGAAGTTTTCCAGGGAAGAATTTGAGGGGTTTTGCTGGTTTATGTACTCTCCTAATCCACTTTTTAGACTTCCCGAGTACAGCACAGCAGAGCCCAGCCCTGCTTCGTAAGTCGATTGCAGCCTGTTAAACTCAAAGCACCATTTTATTTTTACCTTGAGAGACAGCTGGGCTGATAAATGGATGGGATACTGGCACTCCAGGAGACAGCCACAATGTCTGCACACATTAATAGTCTTGTGTCTTTCAAGAACAGCATTTCCAATGTCTGTACATGCATGCACGCACGATCACACACAACATTATAAAAGGATTAAGTCTGTGGAACATTTTTAACGTGTGCGTTAGTGTCACACTGTACAGTGGATTCCAGTTATTTTAACTTTTAGTAAAATGCAGTAACAGTGTCATTATTATATTGCTAATATATCTATGACTGATCTGAACACTGAAATATACGGTGGCCACCTGAGTTCTTCCAGGAAATTGGATTAATTGTTGAATTGTTGGAATTTCTTCTTAAAAATGTGCTACTCCTGCTGGCTAACACCACATGTAGGGTTTAAACAATATTTCTGAGTGATTTATTGGTCCAGCAGAAAAGTGTGGTGCTAAACCTTTCCACTGGGATTTGCTTACATTAGGAAGCAATGCAGGTGGCAGTCTATTTCAACACGGAATGGATTTTTTCCCCTTTCTTTCTGATAAATGAAGTGCTTATGTAAGGTGAGAGATTGAAAAAAATGAGAAGCCTGAAGCCCTTGGAGGATTCATCTGAAAGCTCCACACGCAGGCAGAGGAATGCAGGGTAAATCCGATGCAGTTTCTCTACCTGCTCCCCTCAAGCATGGTGGGAGCCTCCCGGCTGCGCCTCGGCCAGCCATCCTGGGGATGCTGCTCAGGAAAAGCTCCTCGTTGCAGCCAAGAGTTCGCGTTTAGAAACATTTAGCATCATGTGCAGCACAAGAGGGTATTTTGACACCAAATGTGTTTCATCCGTCACTTGATAATGAATTCTTCCCGTATCTTCATGGTAGGCATCCTTTATTCTTTGAGCTTTTGTCTCGTGTTTTCATTTTGTGCATAACATACAGGACCTGGGTTTGAATTAGTGTTCAACAAATCGTCTATTCTGAAGCTTTATTGTATGTGAGACCACTCCCTTATACGTATTGTCTTTCTCCCAAATGATTCATTTGGTGTCATTTAATGACAAACACTTTATAGTTTTTGCTGTCAAGTATTATACGTAAATCTAGCAGTGTCGTATTCTTAAATTATTGTAGAGCTTGATTAAATTAGCCCGTTTAAAAGTGATCCAGGTTCACTAATAGTGTCTCCTGCAATGCGCATCTCTAGAGAAAACTGAGATCTGACTTTTATAGTCAGAACCAATTAGTCTCATCCTTCCCCCCCCCTTCTCTCTGCAGTGTTCAGATGAATCGCATTTTTCAGGCACAGTTCAAGCAGACTGTCAGGTCTCCAGGGCTCTCTGCCTCCTGGGCTCCGCATTCCTACTGTCAGCTGTGAAAAATAATTCCCCTTTTGCAGTTGTGTCCAAGGAAAGTAAGATGATAAATCCACAAGTTAAATTTAAGAGGCGGGAAGTGCATTATTGTTTACTCAGCATTGAATAAGGTTTTGTTCTAGGAGATACGGCTGCTGTGAGGCACGGGAAAGTGTTCTCAGGTTTAAAGCTTTCTAGCTCATGAAGTTGTTAGAATTCATTGTCACTTAAAAGAAAATGTAGGGGTTTGTTCTTAGTCAAAATCCTGGGAGTACCCTAGATGTGGCAGTGGTTTTGAAAAACACCAGGCTGAAAAAAATAAAAAAGGAAGAAGAGCATGAACTGTAAACACAGTGTAATGAAGCCTCGAGGAAAAAAAATATACAAAAAACCCCAATGTGTACAGGCTATCTGAGTGTAAATAACTTCTTTCACATAAAGTTCATGATAGAGTAGACTTGCTGTTCAACTGCTCTGATGAAACTGCAGTATAGTTAAGAAGAACTTTTGAACCAGAAGGAAATGTTAGATCTTTTAGCTTTGGAGGACTGAGCAGAGAAGTTCTCCCTGAGGTAGGGGAGAGGTGCAGGTACAGAGTCAGTCACTTGGAATTGTTGCTCAGTTCTCTGGGCAGCATTTGTTTGCAATATTCTTTTCTTTGCTGTAATGCCACAGTAGTGCTTGCTGTGGAGAATAGATACTAGAACTTTAACCACTGCTAAGTCTGCAAAGCAATTGAATCTTCAGTTTACAGTGACAGAAGTCTCCAGTTTAAAAAAAAAAAAAAAATTAAAAAAAAGAGCCATTACAATGAAGTCTTAAGTCTCTTGCCATTCACCTTTTCACCTTTCAAGTTTCCTGTCCCTCATTGTATCACTTAGTTTTAATACACATCAGTATCAATTCAGCACAGCCATCCAGCATCCTTCCTCTGTACAGGCAAACCCTGTCAATATTCTAATAAACCTTTAAATATATCCAAATCCTCAAGGCTTTCAGACAACACAGCAAATGTGCTTTGCTTGCTGTCAAATGGAAGTGATTAGTTTATTTCTAAATGCCAAGCTTGTGAGAAATAAAGCAGCATGGTAAATGCAGCCACCTTCCTTCTTTAACTTGTTTTTAATAGCTTGCTGTACTAATGGCCAGAAGTGTAATTGGGTGGGAGAACTTTGAGCTGCTCCATATTTCAACCAGTGGAATATTAATCTTATATATTGGAAACATTTTCATAGACCGCAAAAGGCTAATGTGTCTCAGGAGCAAGATTCATTCAGGAGGGCCCGAGGTCGCCATGCATCTTGGCTTGCCTGCTCCCAGGTAAGCCAAGCGCAGAGCCAGGCATGTTGGGTCCTGTGCCTTGCAGTCCCCTGTCCCAGCCTCTGCATTTCCCTCAGAACGGTGTGCTGTAGCTGCTCAGGGCTCGATTTACTCTGCTGCTCAGCCAGCACCAGGTCGCAGCGTGGGCAGAGGCTGTGGCGCTGCCTCCAGCCAGAGGACCCTCCAAGAGGAGCTGCCTACAGAGGGATGAACGGAGGCAGGTGCCCAGCAGGCAATTAGAGCAGATCCTGCAAAGACTTAATTTTTAGACACTTTGGGTACTTCTGTGGCAGTTAATAGTATTCTCGTTGCAAGCCTCTGCCGGACTGATGCCCGTGATGTGACATCTGTGACACCCAGCCCCTTCTGGCACATGGTGGTTGCCCATTAGCCAACAGCCGTGGCACTGGGCAAGTGTACGTGAGCATATGATGAAAAGGGAGAATTAATTTGAATTATGGAGCAGCGTATCTTATCTCCTCTAATTAATTCATGAGAAAATTGTGTGTGTAACAAGAAAAATCCTGTTCCTTGTGCTGATTACAGCAATTCAGACAACAAGTCAAGAAATCCCAGAACAAGAACCTTACTTGGACTTCCGTGACTGTCCTCACTGGTAGGTTATTATCCTGTGAGAGTTAGTAATTATGGGATGAAGAGTGAAGTTCTGTGAAGAAGCCTAAACTGAGACAGAGGAAAACCAAGAAGTATTTTTACTTAGTTACAAAGAAAGAGGTTAATCACTGTATGCAGTTACAATACAAGATGGAATAAATTGGTTTGAACTCAGCCACTAAATTGCAGTTTGCAGAAGGTACCGAACCAGGGCAATAAAAGCTGAAGAGGAGTTGAAGAAATTCAAAAGTATTTCCAGAGCTGGATATTTGGTAAGAATGAAGGCAAATAAAGATAACTGAAAAGGTATATAATTTTTTTTATATCTGCCAAAGTCACTGCAAGGGATTAAAAGGAAAGAGTATTTGGTTCCTCATCTCAAGTTAAATTCACTGGAGAGCTTTTCCTCCTCTCCTGTTTGCTTTTCACACAAGGTCACATCCCCCATGTGAAGACTCTGCACAGGTATGCAATGCACAGGCTGACTGCACTCGTGCTGAGGCAGAAAGCAGAAAAAAATCCTGTATTGTCATTTCCTTTACTGTGGCCTGTAAAAAATCTCAGATAGTCTCTGCAAAGAACGGCAATTCCCAATGCTAGGTAGAAATTACTGATTGAAGAATGACTGGCCATGGATGGCAACAGCGTGATTTCTTTCTCGTACACTTAAAAAGTACATTGTTGGCTTTAGATTTTTTCCCCCTCACACAGAGTTTTCCTACCTGTAGCATTGGTTAGTGATTGATGTTTTAGAGACAGTCTGGGAAAAGTAATTAAGACAAGCAGGTCTGGAAATACTTTCAGGGATTTCAAATAGAGAAAGATTGAAATATACTTTGAGAAATAGCCTTGAAGATGTAATAGCAGTTTGGTTTTTGGGTGTGCCATAGCAAACAGTAGTTTTTGTTGTCCTTCTAGCTGTGTCCCCCTCCTGACTGTGTGCAGCAGTCCTTTCCAGCAAAATCCCTTTTAGTCATTCAATCTGTAAGAAACTTTAAAAAAAACATTAGAAATGAACAAACAAAAACCCAGGTGGTTTTTTACCAGGTGGTAAAGCTGAGCGTCAAAGTTGACTGAAGTGCACCCATAGACAAATAGTGGAATCCCTTTTCCTTTGGGGAGATGTGTGTCCAGGGAAGGGGAGAGGTACAAGCACATCGAGCCTAACACTCTCATCTCAGCATTTCCCACCGCTGCCGAGCTGCAGCCTTCCCAGGCATGGCATTCCCACCACCAGAGCTGTTTGCAGGCTCCATCGGTGTCCGAATAAGAAAAACGTGTCTTGTTGCTGGGAACAGAATGCTTTTTATCCCATGTGTAATGCTTTGCTAGTGAAGTCTGATACAGGCTTCATGTTAAAATAATCTATGTAAAGTTCCATTTGCTGCACTTTGATACTTGAGCACTCAAAGTGCTTTGGTTAATGAGCAGGAGCAGGGAGCACGCAGCCCTCTCCTTCGCCCCTCAGCCCTGGGGTGACGGTGGCAAAGGGGGGAAGGATTTTGGAGACGGTGTCAGGTTGGGAAGAGCAGCCTGTCGCTTTCACTGCCCAGCTGCAAGGATGGCTTACAGACTCAGCCAAACTTCAGAGGCAATACAAGGGTTCATGTGGTTTTATTTTGTTGACTCCCGTTCTCTGCGTTAGGTGCGAGTCTCCTGAGCTGGCGCTTGAGAAGAGACCGGCTCCCCCTCTGAACAGCTCTGCCACTGCCAGGCGGGAGGGTTATGGCAGCTCCTGCGGGGGCCACAGGCAGCAGGGGTTAAAAATGGGGCTGTTTCAGTGCCTTGAAGAAGAAAGCCTGAGTGATCGTGGGTGAGGCTCAGAGCAATAGGAATAAACTTCTCAGGTCATAAAGTTTGATCTCCTTCCTTACTGCCTTATTGTTCTGGTAGCTCGTAATCATCTTGTGAGCTAATAGCCCTCCTCTTCCACTGTCAGAGCCAAATAACAAGTCCCCATGTGAAAGCAACAGTTCCACTTAGGTGTCTCCAGGTTCATGATGTGGAATTGGTGCAATCAAATTTAATCCTTTTCTAATACTCCAATGCACAAAGTCATCTAAGTCTCATACATAATATCCCAGTATTCCCATCACCCTTACAATACCAACTAACTCTGCCAGATCCACAGATTTCATTAGGATTGTCCAACCTGGTTAATAAAAAATATTAAATAAAATAACTTGAAATGCTGAGCCTTCAAAAATGGTGGTACCCATCTTTAACTGACAGCTCCCATCTCAACATAGCCCACGGTCCTCTTCCCCTTGGCCAGCTTCTTCCCACGACAAAAGTACGTGGTTAAATAACCAGTTTCTGTATGGTACCTCTTAACTGAGGTGCAGGTAGCTTACACCCAGCACACCCCACTGTGCAGAAGGTTGCTCATCTTACTGAAGAGCGGTATGAGATTAGGTTGAGGCTAGACAACTTTGGGCAGTGTATACAGACCTTCATGTCTTTCATTATCTTTTGACTTCAGAAATGTTTCCAAATCATAGTTCAATGTTGAGGATGGACTAAAATGGCTACAATTGTTGAGACTGCTTGGTTTTCCCCCTCTTTATGATGTGTTTTTGGCTCATATATTGATGCTCTTCATTTGATAGATGTTTTGCAGCAGAGACAGGCAGGTCATTCCCAGTTTCTGTGCAACAAAATCTTTTTCAGGTGGGATAGGGGCCCTTCCAGTTTTACATTCACATTCCCATTGTAATTTCCTTTGCAGGGTCTAACTGGGTTTGTCCACATCCCTACACCTTCTTACCTGTAAGAGTTAACTTTGCTTTGGTAATCATTTGTGTTTTCAGTAAGTCATTCAGTGCTTACTCCTGCTACCCTCTCTGAGGTGACAGGATAAGGTGTCTTCCTTACAAGCCTTTTCTCCTTGTTTGGGATGCTGTTTTTTAAATAGCATTTTTATGTTTATGGAGAGAACTGTCATGCTTGCCCCGCACTTGAGTTCTTCAGCTCAGCTGATGTCATTAACCTGTTTGACTGATTTCTTAAAGCTTGACATTAGAAATTGAAAATCTGACTCAAATACCTCAATTGCTTTTTTTCCCCTTTTAATTTGAAATAAATCAAGTCATAAGGAAGTGGCATCAATGTCTTACCTAGATGGACATCAGCTAAGACAATTTTGCTCAATTCCGTAGTGGTTTTTGGCGAATGGAGCAATACTCGGCCAGGCTCAGTATCAGGTGGGTTCAGAGATCCCCACCATGGGCAGGGAAACTGCAGAGCAGAAGGAAAACATTAAGTGTTTTGAACAGTTGTGAGAAGCTCTGCAGAATTTATGGCCTTCAGGGGCCCGTGAGAGGTTTACGAGGCCAGAAGGTTTCTGGGGAGCACTTTTGTGTGGGCTTTTGCAGGTGGCTCCCCGAGATCATACGCCTCCATTTGCTGGAATTACCTTGTTGCTGGAACCGGTGCTGCTTTGGCTTCCTGAATGGCTAATCATGTCTTTCGGGGGAAATGGGCAGTTTTGCTGCAGAGCGGCAATCGCATTCTTGGATCCTCTGCATCACCAGGAGGACGGACAGGCTCCTGGCGTGTAGCATCAGTATCAGTAATCGATGAAGATCGATACACTGTTTTGGAAAACAATTGTTTGTAAAATGTCTGTGCAAGGCCAGAAGGGAAAAAAAGCCTTGTATTCACGTCAGCCTTAACTGAACAAATTTATTCCTCTAGGTGGTTTTATTTTTCAGTGAAACTTCATGCAACAATACAGAAGATGGCGAGTGATCTGCTGCAAAAATCTAGTTTTATGTATATTCTCTTTGACTTTTCAGCAGAGGCCTATTAGATGTTTTCTGATGATCAGTTGTTATAATCCCTTTAAATAGCAACAACATAATTTTAAGTGGTTTATATAGTGTAAAGCACAAAGATTGTAATGAGCCAGAAACCTCTCTGGGAACTGTGGTCATGTCAGTGCCTCCTTTCCCGAGATTATCTTTCTAGTCATTAGGAGCCCGCTAAAGCTATGGAGCACAGCTGGAAAGAGGTGTTCTTGCCAATATTTCATGTGCTTTTCATCCATTGACCACAAAGGCTTCATTTGCCCATCCACCCCCACTCACCCTGTGACTCTGGTGGGAAGTGAGCACACAAGTGTGCAGCTCCATGCTTGCTGTCCACAGGTGACTGCAGGGTTTCCTTCTGTGGGTGAGCTGTGCAACGTGGGGAGAAATACAGCCATGGTACAGGTACCTGGCTGGTGTGATAAATTAATGACAAATTAATTTCTCTCACGGACTGCTGGATCTCCCCCTTTGCAGGCTTTGAGGCAACACTTCCAGTGAGAGTGAAGTCTGTGGCTTCCCCACCCAGCCCCACTCAGCAGCAGCAGGTCCCAGGGCTGTGTCCCAGCCCACGCTGGAGAAGTTGAGAAATTCCCACTCCGATCCTGGAGGATGGAGGTTACTCCCATTTCCCCAGGCTTGCCTCATGGCCACCCCTGCCTCCCAGACACATTGGTGTTCTGCTGCCTTTCTTGTCCATATTTAACATCTTTTGGCTTAAATCCCGTTTCTTACAGCTTTGGCTGGCAAGGAAAATGATGGAGAGGGAGGCCTCTGCCACGTGCTGATATGCTAGAGACCACGTGGGTGTTCCCCAGTGCTTCCCAGGCCAGAGCATGTCCTAGTGCATATCCCACCTGCAAGCCGCTTGCTGGTGAGGCAAGCTCAAGCATTTACTCAGCTTCCAAAAAAATCTCTGCTGGGGCTGAGAGTCATAAGTATCAATAGTATTTCACTGAAGCCTTTATTTACACAACTGGTGCAAGTATCATGGGAAGATTATTGCAGAAGGGTGGATGAGGGTTGTTTGAAGTGGATTTCAGAAAGAATACAGGAATTAATAATTCAGTTTTATGAATCACAAAACCGGGCAGCTAAAACTTGAACAAGGAGCTGTTTGGTAACTTGTAGCATAACCTGCCCACCATATAAAGGTATTATCCATCCTTGAAGAGGTTGCTCTGGCTGTGTTTTAAGGGATATACCTGAATGCAGTTATTTCTCTTGGGTTTTGCTCTCCTATATGGCTAGCAGCTGGAGAGCATGCTTTCTGATCATATTTTGGTCTTATTTTTAATTTATTTCCCTCACCTTAAAGTATTCATCAGCTGCTGCAACCTGTTGTTTCAGACAGCTGCTAGATCCTAGCTGATGGATTTTATTGATTTCTGACTCTGATCTTGCAAATCTTATTTCAAATTCATCACCTGCCAGGGCTGTACTGGGAGCCTGAGCTGAACTTCAGCGTATTACAGATGAGAGAGCTCTCTCGTGGGCTTCCCAGTGCCACGAGCTGCAAAGCCCCTCTGCGTGCCCTGCTCTGGAGCAGCCCACCCTGATGCTCTGAGAGGTCTCAGAGCAAACCCTGGCCCCTTCCCCTCCTGCAGCCCCATGTACTTCTGTGCCTGACACCTCAGCATGCCAGCACCGGCCCATGCCGTGTTGCACCGTGTAAGAGGGGAGACGAGGAGCTGTGCACAGTAGATAGTAGTGGCTTGGTGGCCCCAGCTCGGCAGGTGGTATCCTCCCCCATCCCATCCCATCCCATCCCATCCCATCGCATCCCACCTCCAGCCCCAGTCTCCTCACACACAAATTATGGTCCCGTCCTCTCCACTGCAACAGAAAGCCTGAAAACCTGAACCAGATGCAAGGTTTCACCTGAGTTTACAGACAGCCTGGAAGCAATAACTCTGGGAGGTATAAACTGCTCCTTTCATCATAACAAGATGTTAACGGGGGGAAAACCCCACTGCTCCAGGCAGTCCTCTATTAATGCTGCCGCAGCAGCTGGGAAAGGAAAATCTGCTGGATGGGTTTCTGCAATGCCCACCCCCGTCATCCCCCCCATGCCTGCAGCTCAGCGTCTCCAATTCACACGTCCCCCCAGCGTGGTCCCGCTCCCTGAGGCAGAGGGTGCCTGGTCACACACACCCTCCCCCTGCCCTCAGCTCAGGGTCCCCTGGGTCCTGAGGCCTTTGGTGAGGGCTGTGGGCAGTGGTGCACAGCATTCCTCAGGGGGGCTGAACAAAACATCTGTTTGCCATTGCTTTGGGTTGTTTATAGCATTTTGATGCTCTCTTCTGCAACATTTTATTTTAAGGAGCCTGGTGATACTCCCATGCAGAGTGCAACAGAAGTGCAGCTTGCTCCTGGTTTATTTATTTCAGCTAGAGTTGTCTAATAATTTGTGAAGTTGACAGAGCACGCTCCCCTCTGATGCAAGGCCAGATACAAGAGCACTGTTCTCAGCTCTTGCACTGCTGGTTGCAAGCCAAGCTGCTCTGCTCTCCCCCTTGCTTTCTATGGGAAGGGATGTTTGGGCAAAACCAAACTGACCCTTCTTTGAATTGAAGTAACAAATGACATTATAACTCTGGAAACCAGGCTGAAATTTCTCAACATGCAGCATGGAATTAGAGGAGCAGAACCAGCCAGTGTCCTCCTCTGCAGTGCTCTGTACCTGTTTGCTTTTCTATCGCGGAAAGTCCATACACGAGGTACATGGCTCGGGCAGCATTAAGGTAAGGAGGAACAGAGAGGTAATGTGTTTTCTGCTGGGCAACCTTATCTGCTCCGATTGTGCTGGATTTTCAGCTAAGTGTGACTGTGAAGGATAATTACCATCATGTGTTACCTGAGATTACAGGGTTGCTTTCCAACTAATGACACTAGGAGAACCAAGCAGTTGTTAATATTTAATCAGACTCTTGGCTTAACAATTGGATAAATGAGGTGTGTAATTACACAATTATAGAAGACATTTCAGATAGGAACTGTGCTGTTATTAATAGTGAAGGTGAAAGCTGGTGAACATACACCGTTCAGTCCCATCAAGCACATGATTAAAAAAGATCTTCAGCATGAGAGTCTAACAGCATGTCCTATGAGATGGTAAACAAAGGTTTCAGCTGCTTTGAGATAAAAATTCTTGCTTGGCCAAGAGGTTTCAATGTAAAAAACATACCAGACCAGATGTTTTGTTGATATGGCAGGCTGTAATCAGGGGTAACTAGGGAACATTTAAATATGTACACAGAATATACCACGTGTTTATGGCCTTGCTTTATGTATCATTTCTCAGCAGTCAGGCAATTTTTTTCCCTAGGTTATTCATTTTAAATTTTATAGGAAACAGAGAGGTACCTTTTAATTCAGTGTAGTACTTACCTGCCCAGTGGAACTTTTCTTTAAAATATATGTTAGTCATATAGCACATGCAAGGTGGTGTGTTTGATCACAAAGTACCGGTCAGGATGGAAAAGGAGATGTTGTCTATAATAATTTCATTAGTCTGTTCTTTTAATCCTGTGCTTTATCTCAGCTCTTTAAAAGCATTTCATTTTTTCAGGTGATCTTGATTTGAAAAGATTGCAATGGTTGCAGTTCTTCAGTGCTCCACTACAGTGAGCACTAACTGTAATTCTCTCGAGAGTCAATTAGTGGGATACTGGAAAGTTAACATCAAAATCAAAGAACTTATTGACCAGCATGATTGCAGGTTAGTGACGTGAATCTGAATAATGCATGAAATTAAATCTTAGAAATGCCTTGCACAATGCAATGAGGCAGCATTCAGGTGTTAATGTGGTTTCTCAAATGAGAGGTTGTAAAAACAAGAAACACATTTGTTGGCAGATGCTATGGGCAACAGTGTTTTGATCCCTTCCTCTTCCCAACTAGCCTTCCTGAAAAGTTTGCAGTGATCCAGACCTGGATGTACAGACGTTGTTGAATTTCTCAGTGTCCAGTTCTAACTGTGACTAGCTAGCACCATCTCTGAAGTGTGCTTTGAGATCAGGGGAAGAAATGTCCTGTCAAAGTCACATTAATGTTTTTCTTCTAGAGATATTTATATTAAGAAATCATGTAATCAGAGAAATGGCTTGCATGCTCACTGCTCAGCCGAGTGCTGGTTTTGTGCCAGTGGCTAAGCTGCACCCTGAGCTGTCAGGTCCTCCTGGCATGTGCTCGCACATCGGTTCCTCTTTAACAATTTGTACTTGGTGTTGAGCTCATGCTGTGAAAAGAGCAGAACCCTTCAATTATAGTGATGCAGAGCCAACAGAGATAATTAGGAGAATAAGATCTCAGCCCCAATGAGGTTAAGATTTATCTATATGACATGTTGGCATAGAATTGTAAAGGAGATACAAAGAAATGCACAACCAGAATAATTTCCTATGACATGTTACCTTATGATCCAGTTTAGTGCAACCTTTTTCTTCATCCTCTTTCTTCTCTGCCTCACCTTGAGTCTTCCAGTCCTGCCTTACCCAAACTGGTCCCACTGAAATAACTTTCCTCTATTCTGACTTTGTCATGCGCCTTCCTAAGTCTGCATCTCTGCGGCTCCCAGCCTCACTTTTGAGTTCTGTATAGCCACGGACTGTGCCTTCCAACCTCCTTGGCAGACCTCTCTTGCTCGTGTGTGATACCCACCTGCTTGTGCTCCCCATTCCTTCTAGTACTTTCATTACATTACCAGCAAAAACTTCTTTGATAAATAGACTTGCAGCTCTCTTTTCAAGACATGATTTCTCTGTTTCACTGTTCCCATGGGCTACCTCCAAATTCCTGGATTAAATATAGTTTAGAAACCCAGGAACCTTGGAGCTGTAGTATTTGCACATTGCCCAAACAAGCTAAAATATATTGAACCTGTTTGGTTAAAACACATCTTTCCTTTTCTGCTAAGAACCCACCCTCAAGGCAACTCCATCCTTGAATTGTCCAGGCTGCATGTTCCCCGAGGAAGGACCACCTGTGGCACTTGGCTGTGAAACACTTCATGTCTTTATATCCCGGTGTAAATAGATTGGGGATGATGAAATAAGCAGCATGCAAGGCTTTCTGCTCCCACCCTACAGACACGTGCTAGCCTGCCTTCTGAGGGGCAAGTGCCCAAGTGGTGAAATCTCCTTTCGCCCTTTTGGCACACAGTTTTTCAGCGAGCAGCAGGGAAACTGCTGTTGGCTGGTGGGTTTGTGAAGGGGTGAAGAGAGAGCTGCCTACGAGGCCTTGCCTGCTGGGAGTATGGGCACAGTGACGCATAATTTCCCGTATCGGAGCCCAGCCTCCTCTCAATGCACTACTTTTAAGAGATGGTTTCATTACCTCTAAAGCTTTTTATTGCATCACATCGCGTTATTCAAGACATGATCTGTGCCCAGTGCTACTCCAGCAGTTACGATAAAGGCCTTTGCTGTTGGCTTTTGGGGGAAAGTCCAAGACTGACAGAGGGACTTTTCTAGCTAAGGTAAGCAAGATTTATTGGTTAATTAACCTTTTTGACACCTTGAAAACAGAAAATGTTGTGTATGTAATTACATATTTTTCTAATGCCAAAGTGGCTTGCATTTAAATCTTTTGAAGCTCTAATGACTTGGTCTGTGAATTACTGATCTACTGTATCTGTAAAATTAAAAATAAACTAGAAAGATATTGGGTCCTGTCATGTGAAGAAGACTCCTCTTCTCCCACGTGTGGGTTATCCCCTTCTGTACCTCCTGGAGGTTTTAAGTCCAGAAGACTGCAGAGTCAGTGACCATAAAGTACTTATGGCATGAATGCATAGAACATGTATTTAATTAAAATGTGTAAAATATGTAGAATGTTTCAAGGACACTGCTTTGTAGATTTCTGCAGATAGGGCACATCAGTAATTTATGCACTGCCTGGCTTTGCATGTTGTACTGGGCTATTTACTCTTGTCCTCAAGTGAAACATGGACCATGGCAGCCTTTCCACTCTGTGCACTGCCCCAGCGAGACAGGACACTTTGTAAAGGGAACACACAGTGACAAATGCTGTCTCATGAATGTTTGAAGCAGCGCACACACAGATACACATGGACAAGCAATTCTCAAAGAAAAATGAGTTGCTGTTATCGTGGAGCTTGGGAGTAAGTTTAGCTTTCTGCCAAACTGATACCTCCCTTTCTCTAGTCGTGATTTGCAAAGGCAGCTTTCATGGGTTTCATAAAATCAGTTTGTTTCTGTCTTTTCCTTTGAAGAAAGTCAGTGTCACCCAGACCTCACAGTGCTCCCAGCTGGATGCACGTGTTGGCTGCCCTGTTTGATCCCCACTGAGCTAAAAGTGTTTGTTTGCATTTAACCTCCTTTGAAGGGAGAGAGTCCAGCAACGTATCATCTCTCTGTGCCAAGCCAGGGGGATCCTTCCATGGTTTATCCCACAGCCCCCAGAGGTAGTATTCAGGGCACTTCATAATAACATAGAGACACCATCTATTCCTCTATGTAATAATTCCCAAAAGAAAGAAAAAGAGGTTGCACAGAGTGTGGATAAACTTCAGGGCACATCTTACCTTTTAATGAAACTCTAAATATTATAAAATAAATCTGCTAATGTGGGTGTCACTAGTCAATGGAGGGTAATCAAAAGTTACTCAACTTGCGTAGAAGTTTTGAATGAAGAAGAGTTTCTTTCAGTGCTTCAAATTCTGGTCAATAGGCATGTTAAGTCAAATGCAGTCAATGAAGTGCAGAGGAGCAGACTGGCGGGGGGAGCCCAGGGAGAGGGAAGATGAGCAACGAGCTTGTATTTTGCCAGGGAGGTGACTGCAAGCCTGAACTCACTTCAGCATAAAGAGACAAGTGAAATAAGGCAGTACTGGGTTATGTAGGACCCACTTATCTTTTATCTGTAGATTTTAATTTCTATTTGTAAAAGAATAGATGGATGTTATGCAATGTTTTTCTATACTCCAGCTGTGGAAAACAAACCACATCTGGCACATAAAATAACAATGAAATTATCTGAAAGCTGTACTGTTCTTAAAAGCAGCTACAAGTACGTGTTCAAATAACTTTCTGGAAAAGAATAGATCCAATTTGTCAGATGATAATACATAAGCTTAGAAGGAGAGAAAAATTAAGCCAAGAGAAATATTGCACTTCAGAGAGTTCAAATAAAGAGGTTCCTTTCCACCAAACTTCTGTGAGCTTGCAAGGCATAAATAACACAAACAGCATTTAAAAACAAGAATGCAAAAATCAAAGAGCAAAATTAAAAGCTCTGTTCGTGTTCCAGCCATGCAACAAGTGTGTAGCAGATGTTGGAGGCCTATGGTTAAGAAACCCCCAGGTCTGTATGCCCAATTTCCAGCGTGTCCTGCTGGCACACATCCGAAGGTAGGTTGTAACAAACATAGTCAGCTACGTAAAATACACAGTCTGTGAGAAGAGAAAATGCTGCAAATCTGGCAATGACGCTTTCTCTAACAAAGCTGCTGTTTCATAATGTTTCTGAACTAGGAGCCACTAGTGGCCCAAGAGCTGTCACACTCCATCTCGGTGAAGACCCATCTCCTTTCCTGGTTCCTCTCTTGCGCTGGTGCTGAGGTTTCCAGTGAAGCACAAGGTAATTCGCTGTATCTTAAAGTGGAGCAATTCTCCTTAACTGCAGCTGACATTTGGGTTTGCAGGATGTATCCCACTTTCATGGTGTGTTATACCCTATTTGGGTGAAAAGACCTGTGCTGCCACAGGCAGAAAGGAGTAATAAAAGTAAAAATAGCATATTGAAACAGTTTAGCTGAGGGAAATTCTCAAAAGACTATTGATTTTTTTCTTTGTTTTTATGTTTAATGCGATTTCTAAAGCTACAGTTTGATAAAGGTCTTAAAATATGTCAGACTTTACACGTTAAGTGGTAGAAAAGTACCATGCCTCCTACACTCACAGCAGTGGGAGAAGCATGTTGTGATGACTATACAAAGCCCTTCCTGCAGCTGAGTTCTTAATTTAAATATTTTTATCTACCAAACAATAATAAAACATCAGTCAATACCACACACAGATCCCAGATGAATGCAAGACTGAATGCAAATTAAAGGCTTTGCTGACAGCCTAAACAAGAGGGTTTTTCATGCAGGTCTGCAGGCTTAACATTAAAGATCGGCTTCTTGTTTAAACAGCTCCCCTTTACATCACCTCTGCAGCTGCAATGGACTTTACTGTGGGAGTAAATTACACGCCCGCTTAATCTGAGAGGGTTTAGATTAAATGCGAAGTGTCATCCTGGGGGTGGAGGGGATGGGCTGGCTGGGGAGAGGGAGGTGACAGGGGGAGATGCTGTGTATGAGCCCAACGTGAAATCAAATTAACTAATTCTGCTCTGCATACATTTTATTCCTCAGAATAGCTGTGAGTCTGAGCTGAATCCTGTGATGGGATTGTCTGCACTTTCTCCCTCCTATTACTGAAAAGATTAAGAAAAAGTATGTTCACATCCAGGTTTCCAATATGTTTATTAATATGAAAAGTTTTTGGAGTCCAACACTGCAAAAGCAAAGTATGGGAAGGCAAGTGTAAAATGTACTGTTTCATGTCTGTGGCAGCTGCAGTTTCATTTCTGTGGCAGAGTGATAAATGACAGGAATTCACAATTTTCTCCCAACTCCCTTGGAAGATGTATTCTATAGAATGAAAATAGAAGCACTGAATTATTAAGAACCATCCCCTTTACATATGAAAATGGTACGGTGTCATGTTAAATACACCATATTAAGAGGTCAATTAGAGACCTATTTTGAGTTAATGGAATTAGTTCTTTTTTTATTTTACATTTTAAATGCAATCTTTCAAGGTGTACTGGAGATCGAAGAAATAGAAAATAGAGTAATCCAGTTAAAGGCAGTTAATGCTTGCAGAATGCCTGAGAGCAATGCTAGTGGGTGAGAGGGTGTGATGGGGCAAGGGCTGAGCAGACAGCACCCTTTTCTTCCCATCTACATTGACTTGCCTGTGTGCGTAAGTGAGAAATGCTACTTTTTTTAGTACATTCCCTATATCTGAATAGACCATAAAACAAGGGAGAATATGCTTGGGCCCTGGATCCCAACCACAGCCCTCATTTCACTAGATTTTACAGCACTTTCTTTAAATCCTACGTGATTCAGTGGAAACTGAATACATACAAAAGTCCTGAGTGCAATATTGCAACTGGTCAAGGTACAATTGTTGCATTAGTCACTGGACAGTTGTTCAGCTGCAGATTTGCATTGGAATCAACTCCAAAGGGAAATAGCTAGGGAGGGGTCCTCTACTCTTCAAATGATTTGGTGCTCCCATGCTGCCCCTGGAATATTAACGCACATGGAAATTGGCCCCCTGTATGTTACAAGAGAGGAGATGGCAGCAAAAGGGGAAGCCTCTGGACCAAAGGACAAGTCAATAAAGGAGGCACTTGGAGTATTTTGGCATCCAAGGAGAGTCCTGCCCACACGTCCCCCAGGATCCCTGCTAGGCCTCTCCTTCCACCCTACCCAAACACACATCCATTTTGGCGTTTGCATTAGGGACCTGGATTCAGCTGGAAAATCAACCCAAGAAAAAAACCCAATAGGCTGGTTTTCTTCCGGCTGACTTATTCTTGCCCATGTGGCATAAATCGCTGCCAGAATAGATATATATCTATACTTTCCTTTTGCCTGGTCTCCAGATAAGCTGCACACAGCACTTCTGTATTAGGAACACTGTTTACAGTATAGACATGCGGGATGGCAACTTTTGTCGCCAGAGTTACTGCTTAGCTAAAGAGATGACACATACAGTGCATGAAAGGGGACACATTTATGCTGTACAGAAGAGCCTGGCGATAGTTTAGCTCACACCCATCCCTGTGCACGCACACTGCCGCTGCAGCATCAGCACTGAAGAGATTAGACCCCCTTTCCAAACAGTACCACTGTACTAGTGTTGTCCCCGTGGCTCAATTTCTGTAGCAAAGCAGGCATGAATTCCTCTTGATTAATCTTGTCTGGTCACAGTTCAAGGTTCCAAAATGTTTTGGGCCAAGGATTTCTTTTATTTTGATGATTTGCTCCCTGCAGAGCCAATTATTGGTACCTGACAAAGAAAACCAACAGATCCTAAGCAACGCCAATGCTTGTATAACGGTAATTTGAAAACTGTATGGGGCATAAGATTAAGAATGTTGCATTTCCAGTTGGTTGAACTGCGTAACTGGGTAGAGCTCCTCTCTGTAGCTGCTGGGACTAAAGAGTGAATGTCAATGTTAACGTTAGGAGGAGACTTGTCATCCAGGGCTTTGCCATAGAGCCCACATGGCTACCTCCTGCTACTGTGGAGGCCAGGTCCTGCACTGGAGAGATGCTGGCAACTAACCCAGCTCTCCTGGCTTGGGAATACAAGCCACTCACTTTCCTGTAAGCTGGGCCACAAGACCGCTCATTTCCTGGCACTTTCTGACTCTTGATCTTATTCCACTGATTTTTCCTTTACAAACAACTGGGGGAAAGCTGGGAAAGCTCTGGAAAACAGAAAGGAGAAATAGGTCACACTAGAAATTCTGAAACCTCAGCAAAGCTCTTGTTTAAAGTGATTAATTCAGTGACCTCTGACCACAAGGCAGACCTTCAATTTGCCAGGAGAGGATAAAAGACTCAAGATCTGAATGAATAACGAAGGGATGAAGGGTGAGTTAATCCAGTAACTGTGAAGGAACATTAGAAATAAAAATACTCAGCATATATTCTTCTTCTTCTTCTCTTTAGTCCTTCTATTGCATGCAGTTTATTTCTGGATATGCTGGAATATCAGGTACATTTATATTCTTTTTGATCTCCACTGTTTGATCCAGATCCAGCAAGCAGAGCAGACTGATGTGCTTAATGCTATTAAGTAGCACAGTCTGCATTTATTTATTTTTTTAGAAAAGAAACTAAAAAAGTACTTGCAAAATGATACTGGGTTAAAAGAATATTAGGTATTCCAGCAGCTTGTAACATTTCCATCTTTATTTGCTGAGGTTTCTTATCCTAAAATACACATTTTTTGTGATGGAAAGTGACAAACTGGTTAGTGACACTGAACATTTTTGCCTGAGTTGCCTGCAAAACTCCCATGTAGAGTATAATCTTTCATCTATAGTTATAAGCCTGTAAGCTGCTTATACTATTTTTACTCTAAATTCACCTTTCATTTAGTTAGTCTCCAGCAATTCAGATCAAATTTACACTTGGAAGTTCCCTAGTAATTTCCAGTTAACACCATTAAAAAGTGAGAAAGGAGTCTTGAAATAAATTGTCTCAGTAATGCACATATTTTTGCTGCTGGATATTAAGCAGATACCTCGTTTGTAGTATCTGATATGCTTTGATATCAGATATGATAGCTTTGATCATACCATTTTCTCCCAAGGAGAAAAGAAGGCTTGTGGGAAACTAATTTTGAAAATGCTACTGTCCAGCAATGCTAATGGTGTGAAGACTTCTCCATACTTGTTTGTGCCAGTAGCACTTTAAAATGAGAGAAAGAGACCTTGGAGTAACATAAAACACCTGATTGGTACCTCCTATAGTCCATTACTTAGTTAAGGTTCAATCAGTAAATGTTCACACGCTACTTGAACAATTTTCCACTTTCATGTGTGGTTTAGGTTCCATTTTACAGCAGCACAATATCAGGCTATTACTGATTATTTGATTTTACTGTAAGGAATAAATGAAGAAGTGAAGATAAAATGTGTAATAAAAACCTTGTCTTCACAAGATCATAAATGTTTTAAGATTCAACCAATAACATATTAGACTTCAATCCTTTCCTCAAATAGAAAAACACTTCTTAAAAGTGTGTATTATTAACTATTATTTCTTGAGTGTGGGGTTTTTTATGGTTCTCAAAAAGGAATCCTGAGAGAACCAATAACTCTGTTTATGTCTGCACAGCAAAACTACCATTTGAGTTGTCTTTGATTAAATCATTATCTTCTTCTGCTTTATTCCCTCCGGAGACATAAGAAGACATTAGTAGCAGAGATAAAGCTGTTGAGAGTCCAAGAAACAAAAATGGGAGATTATTTATATTCAGCTGTCCGGTAAAAGATTAGAAAACTGAGTAATTATTTTATAATGTTATAGTAAAGGATGAGGCAAAGTTTTGGCTTTAGACAGGTATGGTGTGATAAAACCAGAACTGCCTATAATTAATATTTATTGCTATTATTTACTGAGCATGCTAAAGTGCATACTGATTTACAGGGAAATATAAAGATAAAATCCCCCAGACAGGAACTTTATGTGACAAAATAAATCGTAACAAAACTGATGACGACAAGGAGGGTCCGTATGCCTCCCTCCCTTCCCAAGCATAAGCCCTGCAGCTCCTTTGAGGGCAAAAGTTTCTCACCTTGTGCTAATTAAACCCATTGCTGATTTAGTGTTTGCTCTGCTAGATATGGATCACCACCTAAATTTTAATGCTACTGCATTACAGTTGCAAGGAATATTCTGCTTATATCCAGAAAAAAAAAATGCCAATATTTGGTGTAATATACAACATCCTCCAAACACGGTAGCAGGAATTACACTGACGATAGCTGCAAGGGTGAGTAACAGAAAAACATTGACACTATCAATCACAACAGAGCCTCAGCAGTAGTTAAGATTTATGATATCAACCCTATAATATAGAGCTGTTAATGAAAATAGAAGATTGAAACAATACTGATTTATTGGGTCAGGCACATGAAGGCTTTAATGAGAGCATCTTCCTGTTGAATGGCTACTTGGGGCTGTCCCAGTATTGCAGTACCCTCAGTAGTTACAGTCCTTACACATTGCCACTGCTAGAATTTTAAATGGAATTTTGAAAAGTTTAGGTTTTCCTCAAAAAAGGACTGTGGATATGAGGCTGCTATCTTCAAATATTAGCTTTGTGGGCTTAAAATTAATAGTAAAAATTACAGATAAGAGGCAGAAAAGTCCATTAATGCCTAAAATGTGTGCTGTTCAGGACCAAATTTAGCATAGAAAAAGATGGGGGGAAAAATCATCTAACAATGCAGAAGCCTGGCAGGTTGTAGGGGCTTATATTTTCAGAAGTAATGATACTCAGGCCTCTGAAGTCCCCTATTGCACAGCCAGAGACCTGTCCCATCTCAGCCAAGTCTAATTCAGGAAAAGTTTGATTTGATATTCAGCTCTCATTTGCACTCACTGCCAACATTAAATTCAGTAGAGCATTAATGGTCCCTGCCTTAAAATTGCCAAAACCTAGAAAAATCTCCAACAGACACCTCTTCGCTGCTGCCCTCATTGCTCGCATGCCCTCACTGGAAGGCCAAGGCACAGCAAGTGGCTGTGATTGCTTTCAAATGAATAACTTTTGGAAAAAAAAAAATCTCAAAGTTCCTGAGCAAATTTCTCAGCATAACCTGATACTCTGAGTAGCTGTTTTCTTATTTGAAACACCATATTCTTAGTGTGAAGGTCTGGTAAATAGGAAAGACACATCCTGGTTTTGAGTGTGTAATCATAAGTAGTGATAAATAAATACACCTGTCTACCTTTTTCCCCAGAATTCATTACATATATTAAGCAGAGTATGTGTCCAAATGTGCAAACAATTTCTCAAAATAAGACTCTTAATAATCCATGTCTACCTAATTTTGCATTCCTTCCAAGATCACATAGACATATAACAGATACACCTCTATAGCTAAGCATACATGCACATGCCTATTAGTGGCGACATCAAAAGCAGAGCTCACACTTAAGACATAAAAACTAGTAAAAAGTGAGTGCTGTGGTCCAGCTCCGTAAAATGCCATTAGTAGCATTAAGGTGAAATATTTCTGAAGACTTAAAGTATAGCAAAAGAGCTGGACATCCTCCATTAGTTTTGGATTACTCCAGCTTGTGAAAGACGCACTTTTCTGTTTATTCAGGGTAAGGAGGATTGTTATCCTTGGTGGTTCTTGCTCCCATCAGGTAGCTGCATTAGCCTTCAGGCCCCTCAGTCTGCAAAATAGCCCGCAGCAGCTCAGGTGGTGCCCACTAGCCAGAGCTCTTCCTCTGCTTTCGTGGGGGTAAATGCACTGGCCTTAGGTTTATGCAGCTCAGCAGGGGTCAGTGCTTTGTGATCATGAGGACTGGTGTGCTTGTCGGCAGCATCTCCATTTCGCTGGATTTCCCCCCAGCTGGGCAGGCCAGTCCTGGTCCTGCTCCTGCTGCCGGCCAAGGAGCTGGAAAGCAGCTGGGCTTTCCTCAAGCTGAGGTGACCTCGTGCCTTCCTGAGTTCAAGAGTTTCACCAAGTTTTGCCTCTGCTGTTGGCTTGGGGAAGGTTCTGTCCTGTCACCCAAACCCACCACCAGAAGGACAAAGTCTCACCATCAGCGGCTCACCAGTATCCAGCTTACCTGCACCCTACCAGGGAGAGTGTTCCCCATGACACAGAGCCCGTGGCTCACCAGGCACATGTTGACCAGGCAAGAGTTGCTCTCAAACACCAGGTTTCCTTGTCCCTTCGGCTTCACACCGAGCAGCACACAGCTTTGGGCTCCCCGCACAGCCTTACTGCTCCCCAGCGTGCCATGGCTCAAGCTCTCGTGGAGGAGTGTTGCTCCAGGGAGCTGAGGTGCCTGGAGAAAAGTTTTTAGTGCTAAGATGTAATGATTTTCAAGGATAAGATATACAGCCCATGCCAACAGGATTAAACTATGATTTAAAGCAGGAGGAACTGTGCTTGCCCTCCTCTTGCAGATCAGCATGATGAGGAGGTGTCTCAGGCCACGGGCCCAGTGTCCAGAGAAGAAGAGGAAAGAGGGGCCACTGCAGGAGCAGACCCTTTCCCCTCTGCTCCACTATCAGCAGTTTATCGCTTGTCCTTGCCTGCAATAATGTCACTAATGTCTGTCATTGCATGGGTGCCCCATCTCCCTTCCTTAGTCTTAACGAACAGAAGTCACTGGAGGCCATAGTACCCAAATGTCCATCTTCCTTAAAATCTGTCCCTGCTCTGACACCTCCAGGAAGATCATAAGCTGTGAATCCCACTGCCTGTCATGCAGATCACTGTTCCCTGGCTGTTCGCAGACTGGCTGTTCATATCCACGGATTCTTCCTGGACAGCACACACCTTGGTGCCCCAGGTACCCCTTGGCCACCACCAAGGATCGAGGAACCGCCTGCAGGAAGGGCTGGCAGTGGTAGGAGGGTATTGCATACCCCCAAGCCTTGTGCTTGAAAGTTTGTTTTTAAAGGAAACCCTCTCTGGATCAAGGTGAGGCCTGAAATCTGTCCTTATTCCTCCGTGTCCTTATAGGCAGAGCAATCACACTGGAGCCTGTTATGCTTGGCACTCTGCACATAAAAAGGTGTTCTTTGTACCCCCCCCGCCCAGTCCCCATCTCAGATTTGACATATTACTTCATGATTGCTTTTCTACCTTGAGAAGAGTTGTGGTTAATCCCATAGCATTTTTCGGGTGTTGGCTGTAATTGTATTCGAAATGTGATGCTAACCTTGTAAGTAGATGCAACACAGTTAATGACTCCTCGCAAAACTGGTGTGACATACAAGCGTCAGTGCTACTATCTGCATTTAACAGCTACAAAGCTCAAAGCTACAAGGGAAGCTGCAAAGACCTGTGTAAAGGACACAGAAAAACATGTAGCTGGGATTAGACTTCAGGAATTCCTTCTTTACCAGCCTTATTAAATGTTGGACGAAGCCCTACTCTCCAACATAGCTTTTACATGCTTTGTAAACACACAAATTTTCCACCTGATCAGCCAATAATTTGTCCTCTAAGACTTGTGCACAGGTCAGGTCAGCGTGACTTGGGGATTGAGGTGAATTGATTCCTCTTCAACAGCAGTATTTACAAAACTGACTTCAGTTTCAAGGAACACACCTAGTAACAGTGAAGTCAAAGGGTGGTCATGGCTAGGAAAGAAGTGTTTGACATTTTGCTGCCGTAAGTTCTTCTATTTTAGTTATATTATAGCTTAGTTTGTTTTTTCAAATTCTCTTTATGTTAATATAAAAAGGAATTCAAGCTGAAATAGTTACCATCTGCTTGAAAGAGGACAGGAAAACATGGTTACAAAAGAATGTCTAAAGTGTGGAGCAAAATACGGTCCTGCTAATGGTAGCCTTTCTGTCATTAACATTAAAGATTAAAGGCTATAATATACAGGAAAATATATTGCATGGCTTATCACATTTTTAATGAAGGGTTCAGTGTTACAGCAGGCAAGCGCTGAGAAGAAAAATGTACCTCTTGGTTTTTATTTGCTCTCTTGGGAAACTACCCTATCATGATTGTAGCCTGTAGGATCAGCCAAATGAACACCAGGCAGTAAGTCAGCAGGCCCCAAAAGGTTAACAGAGCTTCTTCCTAATGTTACAACAATGATTAAAAAAATTAGCTCACATTAACCTTTCACCTTTCAGTGGATGGTTCAAATCTAGTATGGGTTGGTAGTGATTGAGAATGGTTACTATAAGTTTAATGTTTTTTTGGTGGCTTACGCAATGTGAGCGGGTGGTCTCACACTGCTTCCCAGGGGAGGCGTGTCTGCCTGATGAAAACCCCAAAATAACTTGCCTCAATTGGTGCTAATTGGAAACCTCCCTGACAATTTCAGCAGAGACCCCTGGGTGGGTACAGGACAGGCACTGAACAAGCTGCTACAGACCACGGCTGCAGCAAAGGCTGCCCTTAGACACTCTGGCTTCCCAGCAAAGTTTGGTAATTAAACAAGGTTTGCCCATCTTTGGTGCTGAGCCTCCGCAGGGACCTGCTCTAGCTTCACCCTCCCCCTTCCCCACATTCCCCAGATTCTCCCAAGGGTGCTTCCTAACTCCTCATCCCCACACACAGGTCAGACCAGACCTTCGTGCATGGGTCTCACTGGACAAAGTGTGGGGACGAGGTCTGGCCATTTGAGGTTAGGGGTCTGCTCTCTTCAGCTAATGTAATTCAGGGTGGAGGTGACTTTTGCTCTATAATCACTGGCAATGAATGCAGCTGCAGCAACCCATCTACCCCCTGCATTTGTGTACTTTATCCATCTCCAGCCCGTGCCCCTTGCCCACTCCCCCAAACAGATCCACAGTGTAAGCACATCCATAAGGTGAGAGGCTGCAGACAAGCATTTGTGACAAGGTGACAAGCATTTGTGACAAGGTAACAAGCCCAGAATGGCCCAAGAGCATGGAAGTCTGGCGCAATGATGTGGACTGATAAATACAAGGTCCAACACGCTCCCTAAGGTTCACCATGGTTCACTAAGGCAACATAGCACAAGCCCTGGATGTCCTGGTTCCCCATGTGCCTTCAAATCTTGTACCGGTTGTAAACATTTAATCAATGACACATGCACAAACACAAGCTCTCTGCAAATCCTGCTTGTTTTCTGTGGAAAATCCTTTACCTGGTCTAACAAACTACTCCCCTTCCTCTTCTGTTGCATTTTGCGGCTAGAAAAAAATACCAGGCTCTGGTCGTGTCTGTTTCTTCATTCCTGAGTGACAAAGAAAGCAATCAGCACTCAGGGTTTTCTTCTTTCTTGGGTAAATAGTTCTTGTTAAACCAACCTAAGTAAGGTGATTTGCAGTATGGATTTTTCCCATCTAAGTTATTAGAATAAGTTCGGTCAGCACATTCAACCCTAGTCTCTAGTGGTACATAAATTTAATGCAACACTCAACTCTCCGTCAGTATTTTTGGTGTATACTCGAGTTTTTCTTGGCACAGAGAGAAGAAGCAGGTGGAGTGATCAGAGACTTTTTTCCTTCAAAGTGAGATTAGGGGTTTTTTTTAGTTCCTTTGTTCTGTAAAAGCCTTGGTCCAACTTGCTACAAGCTATCTAGGACTGAGAATGCCATTTCTTTACTAATTTATATGTTTGGTTTAAAGCTGTGCACCTATCTCAGTGGAGTTTCTCTGTTTTTAGTACCCTGCTAAGAATTTTTAACCAAAGGGTTTTATGCATGAGAAGGGAAGGTTTTGTTGGGATTTCTTTATTTTCGCATTACACTATCAAAGGCAAATAGTTTCCTCTTTCTTCCCCCTGGTAACTTCTCATCTCAGCAAGAGACAGTGGGACACCCAGGCTAGCTCGAGGCGGTGGAAATCCACCAGCATCTGTTCAGGACAACACTGACTAACTTGAGCCTGGGCTGAGCTGGGTATGTTAAAGTTAAAATCCCCCAGTGCATGTGAGGAAGTGTGCTTGGGAAGGAGAAATAGGAGAAGGAGAAATAGGATTTGCAATGAGCTGTCTTCTCCAGGAATATACTAAATAGAATTCACCTGGCAAAGAAAACTGGAGAATGCATGCAGCTTTCTTGGCAGGTGCAGAGAAGGCCTTTGACATGATTTAATGGTATTTTAAAAGGCAAGCACTAGAAACAAATGGGAGTGTGCTGGGATGAATTAGATGGATTAAGATTCAATGCGATAACCTAACAACCTCAGGAATAACTAATGACCTACCCTAACAGAAATGTCTGCTGTGTAGGGAACAAGGCAAGGCTGTTCACTTTAATGATTTTGCTGGCACTGAAGCCTCTCATTTGGGACGTTCAGCAAGAACAGCTTATAAAAAGTATTGGCTGAAGTCCTCAATTTGTGCAAATTGTCTTGGTTCCTTTGGCATTGGACGTGTGACCCTCTGCCCCATTGGAGCATCTGCCTCATTCTGGTAACAAGACAGAAATCAATGCAGGCCTCAATGTGAATGATGTATTGATGGCTGAGATACTCTGGTTCATAGAAATGCTTTCATAATATCAGGAACAGGACAGCCTAGATTTAACATCCAGAGGTGCTAGGGACTGCCCCAAATGTTTTACGTGTGAAGAAGTGACAGCAAGGGTTAAAACTTCTGAAAAGGTGACTGTGGTGTACAGGCATTGGTCTGACACCCAGCAAGGCTCACTTCTGTAGTAAGAGTGATCCTTTGCTCCTATGATATTTGAAATAAGAAATGAATGACAGTGTACCCAAGAACTGTCCTTAAAATGAGTACTTTGCCTCAACTTCTTTTCAGTCTGCTAATTATTCACAGCATCAGTTCGAAAGGAAAATTATCATGATCTTGGCTGAACAAACTAAAAAAATCTCCTAGCATATCAATTAACAAATTGCATAAGAGCATTGCAATTAATTTGTTTAATTCACGTCCCTATTTCTTAGCAGTGCCAGGCTGATTTAGTGCCTTGAAGGACATGGATACTCTGCAGAAATGAAGAGAATGTGCTGGTCACAGGAATGAAAATCCCCTTTCGGCAGTCATTTACGAGATGAGAACACTGGGACAAGTGTACATAAATCTCAGCTTGGCCACTTGACTTGCCAGCGAGTCAGAGCTACAGAGAATCCACCTGAAAGGCAGAGGGCTGTTAACTATGTGATGCGTTCATTGCAGCTATGAGGGGCTGTGGGTACTCTCTGTCCAGGGACCTATGGGGAAAACATGGAGATCTCCTGTACATTCAGGCTGCACGGTGCATATCACAGTAGCATGCAAACATGGCTTAAATCTCTCCCACAGCTTTCCATGGGATTAGAGCAGCCATCGGGCTTTAAGTAGCAGTAGACAGCACCACTCCCGAAGGACCAAGCATATATTCCAAATTTAGGTGGGATGGGGTGACATCAGTTCCTCTCTTTTGCTATGTTCTTGTAATGTATATGCTCTGTACCAGCACTGGCTCATATTGCCTTGCACAACTCTTTCTTTCTTATTGCAAAAGATGTTACTGAGCAATGAAGAGCTGTGCAGCCATTAAGCCCTTGGTGGTGAAACAGCATGTACATGTGCAGATGTGGGTGTGTGGCCAGCTAATTGCAAACCGTGACTGCGTATGGCACACGCAATTTAATACAGTTGGAAGTTCAGAGCCTGACCTTCACAAAGGCTACATAAAACCGCTTCCCTGGATCAACCTCAGCTCATGATTTCAGCTGTGGCACCTCTGAGGCACTGCCCTGGGTGTGGAAGATGTCTCTGTCCTGCAGCAGGGCCCTGGGTGGCATTGCGCTCTATCAGCTATTATCAGCTCCTTTGATTACTAACAGGTATGTTAGAAAGCATCCAAGTTTTAATCAGACTGAAATGGAGTTATAATGATATCTGATCTGGGAATTTAGTCCAAAGCTTTCCTTTTCCATGATGGTTTTCATTTCCTGTAATTTAGAGCTGGAAGCATTTATGGAATATCACATGGTTTTAGTTTACACAGGAAATCAGCTGCAGTTGCGGGAAGATACTGACTTAGGGGTTTTAGGGTTTGTTTTGGTTTTTTTTTTTTTTTAAGAAATGAAGACTGCTTCAGAGGAAAACATTGCAGACTTCTACCTCTGCTGTTTGAAGCCTGCTTTCTCCAAAGTGATCTATGATTATATAGGAACAAGCAGTTTATTTCTGTTACATGATAATCACTTAATGTGAATGAAGCAATAAATGCCTTTCCTTTTTACAGTGAAGAGATAAACCAAGTGCAGGAAAAGATGTGGAGGAGGGTGAGGGGAAGGGATGCTGTGCAGCTGCAGCAAGAAAGACCTCTGAAGCAGGAAGTATCAAATAGAGCGTGCATGAAAAGCCTGAGATGACTAAATCAGATTAAAACGGGAAAAGGTGGTTATGTTTCTTGAGTCACAGCCTGCCATTTTAATGACTCTCTGTGTGACTCCTGGGGAGGGGATGGGGTACGTCAGGAATAACGCATGATGCCGCACCACCCAGACCACACCACAAAAGTCTTCTCCATCCCTAGGGTTGAAAAGCTGTTTCTTCCCATGGTGCCAGGCACGTTTCTCTTTTAGCTTGGGGTGCAAGTGCCGAAGCTTCAGTCTTGGGGCGGGGAAAGCGCTTTTGAGCTGCATTCCCACTGGTAACACTTCTTCCCAACAAACTACTCCTCCGAAAGTTCCAGTGGAGCAGCTCGGTGTGCTCTGGCTGGAAGGCCATGGCAGGGCAGGCTGGCATCCCTCGGGGGGCAGGCTGCGAAATGCCAGTCGGGAGATATCAAAGAGCAAGAAAGGCAGCAGGAAGGGGGGGGTGGAAGCCAGCAAACTGCAATAAAAATTCATCTCTTCCCAAAGGCAGCCCTGCCCACTCCATGGGTCTCTGGTGCCAGAGCAGAGGGAGATGGCAGGCTGCAAGAAGAAAGAGATGGACCGCGTAAGTCAATAGTGACTAATGAACCACGTTGGAAACACCATCAAAAGCAAAGGGCTGGATTTGCAGGATGGCGAGAGCAGAGGAGTGCTGGCTGCTTGCTCTTTGCACACAGAGGTACATTATGATTTTAAATGAATCCAGAACAGCTGAGGCATTTGTGGACTAAAAGCCAACATAACCATGACCACCTTAATCATCCCCTTGTAAAATGAGCAGCCATATGCGTGAAATCAGCCCATACATTTTATGGAATATCTGTTGTATGCTGGACAAGTACTTGGACTGAGGTTTATTTTCTCAGGACTTCAACTCCTGAAATATAAACCGTGTAACCTTTCTCTTCATAAAACCAGAATTTAGAGAGGGGAGGGGGAATTCCCCCCAGCTTTGCACTGCGTGGCATTGCCTCTCACATGTCGCTGCACTTGACAGTCTGGTGCTATAGTGGACACTATAAACAATGATTCCTTTACCATCCTGCGTGAACAGCCTTTGTCATGACGGGGAAGGGCATTTAAACAAAGGTGGTATGGCTTATAATATTTGTTAGCAAGATATCAAAATATTCATGTGCACATTATTTCTTTGCTATACTTCTCAAAAGGCTGAGGTTAATCAAAAGAAGCCTGTCCCTTGTCTTAAACAAAATCTTGTCCCAAGATGCCTGCTTCTTAATCCCCAGAAAGTAATATCGTATTTCCTTACTGGTTGCTTCTCAGCTAATTGATTCAGTATCAGAGGCAGTGTTACGCTGCGTTAGGATTTCTCGGGGTGGGAGAGTTCCTCCTTGAACATATCTCTCCTGGGCTCTGGTTCTGCAAGGTTTTGTGCATGTGTTCAACCATCTGCGCTGGAGTAATTCCTCAGGCCTCAGCAGGACCATTCATGTGCATCGTTACGCATATGCATGGGTCTTTGCAGGACCATGGTCTGATTGTATTTTATGTTGTACCATCTCCTGTAATATATCACATTGTCACTGGCTTATATGTCACGAGTTCCTTCAGCTCCCGGAGCAAACTGTTGGAAGCAGGGTGGTTCATGATGGCCAGAGAACACTCATGGTCTCATCTTGGGCTTTTCTGTTTGTTCCACTTTCATCTTGTTCCATTCTGGTTCTTCAGTGTTTCTGAAGACTTCAAGCTCATTTTGCTCTCTCTCCTCCTCTCTGAGGTCTGTATAAAAAAAAGAGGAAAACTGCCATAGCCTATCCTACCATGTCCCAGTTGCTGCTTTTATACTACTTGGCCAACTTTGAGACAGCCTCAGAGGTCTCTGCTAGATGTAAGCAAGGGTGGTGTGTAGGATTCTGCATACAAGAGAGAAAGGAAGAATATTTGGACGGGAAGGTCAGTCTGTCTTCTTTTTGTATTTTGGCGCAAAACCCAGAGGACTCCCCGCTTCTCCAAGTTTTCTAATTGTCTTCTGGAGCACATAAAAATCTCTGCTTCCAGCTGTACAGGGCCATAGTCTATTTTCCCACCGCTGCAAAGGATGAACTGAGGTAGGTTGGGGTTTTCTGGCCATTTCCCTGACCTGCCTGCAGAGTGGTGTAAAACCGTGTGGAGGCCCAGAGCTGGAAGGAGCAGGGTCCTCTCACTGTGTGAGGTAGGGTCAGCCCTGAGAGGGGAATTAGGCAACAAAAGCAGCCTATGCCATCCCATGAATGGTAGTGAAAGGGAAATGTGGCCAGAGGAGATCACACTGCCTATGTGGGAGAAGAAGATGGGATTTAGCACCAGTTATTTGGAGAGAAGGTTTGTTTTGTTAGTGAAGGTGTAAGCAACTCTCTACATGGGGAACAGGACTCAGGGAGCAGACTAATTTACGAGAACAGGTACTGACTTTGGAAATTGGAAGAGGAATGATTTTGCACTTGTGGACAGTGAAGCAGAGGGAGCCAGGAGGGCAAGGGAGACACTGGCAGACCCTCCCCTTCCAGAAAAGAGATCTTTCTTCTTAGGGCTCAGCAAAAAAGTTCTGCTGAAACAAAGATTTGCTTTTGGGCAACAAGCAGAAAATTATTTGAGAGAGAGAGGAGCTGATCCAGAAGATACCATGCAACTTCATTGCTGGGTGATTTTTGAGAAGATATTGGGGCCCCCAGAGCATCCCTCACTGTCCTCACATGCTGGACACAGGCTTGCAGCAGCAGCTGCCTGTAGCACTGGGTGTCCCTGCCCTGCATCAGCCCAGGGGCAGAGACTTCTGCCCAGGCACAAACAGCGTATGCTGGGGAATAGGATGTGGACCTGGGATGAAGATCGAAATTATTTTGGGGTTGATCTCAATTTCAGTTTTTCTTCAGCTAAGGGAGATTTCCTGGATGCTGCAAAAGAAGATAGACTTGTGGGAAGTTTAATCACAACTTTTTAAGAAGTTAATTAGCCCCCACTTTGCTCCCTCCCTTCCCCTCCTTTTGGGATCAACCTCAAAGCTGGAGCCAGGATTCCAGGCAGGACGTCTGTGCTCCTGCCTCTTTCTCCAAGTCCTGCTGAAGTGCCTTATCTTTAAGTAGTCTCTGTGCAAACAGTGTCTGTTGGAACATGATGAATTTGTGCAGATGTATTTACCATCCTGAACTAGATTTTAAACAAATTGACATTTTAATATGCATTTATTCCTGTCGCATTAAAAAAACCTGCTGGTATTATGCCAGAATGTGATATATAATGATGTTGTTTAGCGGCAACTCTGTCATTTGGTGTTGTTGACAGTAAAATAAATTAACATAATAAACATAATTTGTTCAAAAACAGCTAAGTAAAAACAGATGGTTAAAATATTTTGGCAGGACCCGTTAGCCCAGGTTTACATGTGTGTTTAGACATTAGTTCTGTTTGCAACATATGTTACATATTTTCTTGATCCCATTTAATATGCAAATACACACCCTCTTCCACAGTTGTATAAACAGGTCCTTTACAGCATGAGGGATGGGGAGGATGGGGGGGGGGAGAGTTTTTTTCTTGCTTTTCTATGTCAGGACCAATTCTCGGCTACGTAAATGGGAGAGGAAAGTAGCCATAGTACTGTGAGAAACAAATAGGACGGAAGGTGGAGCATAACAACATATTTGTGTACTGACACAATGGATCTATTACTGGCTGCTGATACCTACTTGTGTAAGGCGCTGGTTTGTTGCTCGCTCTCCCGACCACGCCAGAACGTGTTGTCCTCATTGGGCTCGGCAGCCTCCTGCTTACCTAATTCTCACCGCACTGGCCTGAGCCCTGGCAGGATTAATGGTCACATCTGAGTCCCATCCATCCCTCCCTCTTGTTTGTGAGGGCTAATGTAAAAAAAAAAAAAAAAAAAAAGGGAAGAAAGCAAGCTGCTCCTAAAAGAGAACCTGACATTGGAATGGAGCAAGCTGGGATTAAGTTCTTCTTTTTAACTATTTCTAAGCTGTGGCTGGGCTGATATAGGCATGTGAATATTATGGAATTCTTGTTAATGTTTAAAGGTTACATGCCTGCCATTCATTTTCAAGGTATAGGGACATGGTTTAGTGGCGGACTTGGCAGTGTTAGGTTAACAGTTGGGCTTGATGATCTTAAAGGTCTTTGTTAACCTAAATGATTCTGTGATTCTATAGCAGATGAAAGTTATCTTTGTGCTGCAAGACAAACTAGGGGCATCGTACCTGGGCATATTCTTAATGAGCTGTATATTTCATATAAATTGTATATACATGTGTACATGTACTTAACGTGTACATAAGATGCACCTTTTAAACGACAGCTCCAGAACAGAAGGACCATGGACACATGGGCATAACATGGACCATGGGTGCCTCCCAGCGCACAGCTGCTTCTGGAGAGCTTTGAGCCAGAAGGCAAAGGTGATCTTCAGTGCCCTCCTGAGAGAGCCTGGGATGTGCTCATACTAGACTGCACCAACCACACAAAGTGAGTTTTGTTAATATGTGGACTGGAGAAAAAGGTGGTAGGGAGGGTAGTGCCAGTGGTGTGAGCTCTTTTCTTTAAGTTGGTAGTAAACTGTGCACACTTCAGGGTTTAGTGCATATGCAGACTTCAGTTCTAGGTGGCCTCAGGTTGCCCCTCTGCCCAACTCTGTAACGCTCTTTCTCACTCACCTCACATTTGCAGAGAGAGAGAATGGCTGTTCATATCCCCTTCTCCACTCATCATCCCCAAAATCTTCTGCACTCACCTTGGAGATCTTCCCCTGCCTGTCCCCCTCCAAATGACAGCAAATATCACTGCCCGTTTATTTCTCCCCGCACCGGCTTCTCTCCCCTCCTGCCCCATGTCCCTGCCTGCCCCAGCACCTCCCGGCACCCTGGAGGGCAATGCTGGGGAAGGGTCTGGGCCACCTTTCTGTCTCTGGAGCAGAAGGGGACAAGGGAGAGAGGGGATAGTGCCATTACCCCACATACTGTCCATGCTGGGCCTTAAAGCAGTGACTTACAGCATCCACATCATGAGAGGCTGGAGCCTCATCCTGCAGGGAGGGCTCTGGATGCCCAGGAAGCATGGGCTGCTCTCCAGGGAGGTATGCCGTCCACCACTGCAGAAATACGTGGCATGAGGGAATGTTTTCAGAGGTTCCTCAAAATGTCACTGCCCCTTCCTTGTGTGGCTCTGTGACATATCTAATATAAAATATTATTTGTGAAACTTCCTTTTAATTGCTGTTTAATGGCTCTTAATATATTTCGAATAGGCATCTGCAAGTTCATTTTGACATTTATTAGAAGCTATTAGATACCAATTTAATGGTGATTTTTATGACAAATGTCTGACATCATTAAAAATGTGATGGTTGATAAATTATAATGTGATGTGCTTTTGAGTGTCAGGGAATTAGACTGTTTCCAAATGTGACTGGTTTTGATGTTGTAAATTAAATTTTATTTCTAATTGATTTATGTTTGTGGGCTCTGAAAGTGAAGAGTATCATAAGTTGAACAGTTAGTGCGGAAGCAGGTTCTGATGAGGGCAAACATGGTCAATCAAACCAGCATAGCTGGTTGATTTGGGTGAAGGAAGACGGTATTTGGAATAACTTGCTTTTTAGAGAAATTGCTTGATCTCTCTTACCAGTGTTCCAGTAATTACTTTCCCCTGCATTAGTCTGATTACTCATTTGCCACTCTTATTATTGTCTCACACAGTATCACTCATCCTGGACCATCATCCCCTTGTGCCAAAGAAAGAACAAGCGTTGGTCCTGCCTAGGCACTTTACAGTATATGCAGGCACAGGGATGAGGGAGCAGGGAGACAGAATTAGCATCACAAATAGCAAACACTGGTTTTTAGAAAGCTTTTCACAGACATCATGGCAGAAGAGATGTTTAGAGATAATTGGCAAATGTTTATAGGAGGCTCCTCGCAAGCATGAGAGGGTAAATGGTAGAGGAGAGAGCTGCGCAAGCTAAAGATGGGTGATAGAGGCTGCCAAGGATTCCCTAAACTACAGGGTTTGGCAGATCATGGCTGTGATTACCAAAGGAAATCTCTGTCTCAAGTTGCACGGAAATCCCACATTCACATTAACATATGCACAAAGCAATGGAGCAGAACCATAAGTATATCTCAGATTTCAAAGTAAGTACAAGAGCTGCAGATGGGGGAAAAGATGCTTTCTCACAGAGGGCCCCTGGCTTTAAGGAGAATGAATTGCTAAGGCCACTGCGTATGCCTAGGTGGAAAACAGGACTTCTTGGAGACGAAGGTACAAGTAAAAGGAGTTGGTGTTAGGAAGGCAAAGTCACCTGGGCCTCCAGAAGTAATAAAGAATCTGGATGTGGTGGAGGAGAGGATGCCTTTGAGTCTGTGGTGTTTGGGATGAAAGACACGAAGCAACCCTGGGCTCTGATGCAGCTCTGGGCTCTCCTGGCCTCCCCCATATCCAGATGCAGAGGCAGGTGCTGACAGCCCTGAGCTGCTCTGCTGATGGAGGGCCGAACCATCTCTGTCTGATGGCCTTGTGCCTAAGGCACCCATCCTGCCTGTCTAATGAACCATTGCCAGGTTCATTAGACCCTCATGGAGTGGCACAGGAACACTGAAGAGCTGCCTAGAAGAAGTACCTGGGAACTGAGGGATTACATTTCCCGGTCTGTGTTTGGGAGGAATGCCCTCAAGATCCACTCATTTTGGGGCTAAACTTCTTGGAGAATTCATTTTTGTCCTCCATGGTCCAACAGCTTGGCAGTCTGGCAGGACTGGCATAGGCAGGCATGCCTGAGCAAGCAAAAATGTTGACAGCGTGGCAGCATCTGGTTTGGTATGTGTGTCTGCAACCACCTGGGGATGCTGGGTATGATCCTGGATAGCTTCACCTCATTGGTGGCCATAGTGCATCTCCGTTGGTGCCTGTATCTGTGCCTGCTAGATGAAGGCTATCTTTTCACAATGCAGCTGTCACACCACAATCTGCCTGACAGCTCTGCACAGAGCACGGCACAGCCTCCATCAGGATGTCAGCCATGGCTTCTTCATTTAATTCTTCATGTGCGGCTGAAGGCAGTGGTCACAAAACTTTGGAAGGCAGGCTGGAAGAAGAGCAGGGTGTCACGCACACCGTTCATAAATCAGCCGTGGCACGGGCTGTACACTGTCTGTTCCTCCACAGGCTCACCTCTGGCTGAGGACACATGCCTGCAGCCAGTTTGGGTGAGGGGGCCTGTCAGGTCCTTCTCCGCACTGTGGAGGCAGTTGTCATCCTCCAAGCCTGGGCTGTGAGCCTTGCTCAGCTACCTTGCAGCACAGCATGCAATGTAGTTGCATTGTAGTGGCTCTTACACAGGCCTGGAGTCAAAAACAGTGTCCTCAGTAAAACTACATCTTCCCAACTCTAATATTGAGCCACACGGCTTTCTAAAAAACAAGACTTTTGTTAAACAAGATGCCCTTTTCTGTAGGTTGCAAGCATAAACTGGAAGAGCTCCATGAAGTAATTATACAGTGTTAAAAGCTCTGTTACAGAAAGAAGATTTTTTTTTCAAATCCTCCTGGGCAGTGTTTCCCTAACACACTGAAGAGTCCATTTTTGGCCCCATTAACTTATTTTCTTGTCTATTTTTCAAGTCTTTGAAGTTTTTTTTCTTTCTCCTTTGGGTAAATGTCATTTTACCATTGCACAGTTAAGGGTGGGGGTTACTTGAGACAGGTCGTGCTGGAACAATAAAGGCTTGAAAAAGGAATACCTCACATTTCTACCACCACGGTGCATCTGAGGGTCTTCAGATTTGATGAAGCTGAGCTTTGCTTTTCTTGACTAAGGACCTACCTCTGCCAGGACCATTGTATACAGTACTAAGGTGGGACTTCACAGCACATTCATCGTGACATATATGCCCATGATGCTGTGCACAAACAGCCTGTATACAAGAGGTCTAAGAGCACCTTTGGGAGCAGCCACTCACAAGTGCAGCCATCTGCCTTGCATTTGGGCTGACCTGGGGAGGTAGCTCAAGGTAGCTGGTGCATGTTAAACTTGCACTTTAAAACACCCTGCCGAAGTTCCCCCAACCCCAGTAGATAAGCCCCAAAGTGTTAAATGGCTTGTTCCAAGACACAGAGAAAACAGAAGCAGACCCAGGCTGAGCCCGAATTCCCTGATGCCGAGCCCTGGTACCCTGCGGCTGGCTGAACCCCGGCCCTGCACTGCCAGCTTGCCGGTCTGCCTGCTGCTCCCGCAGGCACAGAGCACCTCGTGGTCCTCCGCGGGCTCCTGTGCCTCTTCCTTGCCTTGTATGGAGGTCCTCTGCACAACGAAAATTGTTTTGGTTGTGCTTCCCTGGCCTTTTTCTCCCTCTCTCCCTCTGACTTTTCAGAGAGAGAGAGAGAGAGAGAGAGAGAGAGAGGGAGGTGCTGGCCAAAGCTGAACGCACCATTCCAGGAGAGGAAATACCATTATACTGGCATCATGAACGAGAGGGATCCTAGTGCTGTATTTAAAGCAAAGCATGAGCCTGGGTACATCTGGGTTCTGTTCCCAGTCGTGCTCCGGGTTTTCTCTGAAGTTTGCCCTACTTAGAGTCTCTATGCCGCAGCCTCTCTCCCTGTGAAAACAGGGCTGTAATATTTTCCCTGCATCTTAAAAATATTGGGGTTGTGAAAGACTTGGATACTTGAGTGCAGATGTAATTAAAAATGCAAGATAGGGTGGATTAATTATACCCCAGGCCTCTGGTAACAGAAGCCAAATGTCTTGTTCTGTGGTTTTATAAGGAAGAAATATGTGTTTGGACCATGCAGTGTCATCAGGCTCTGCTTGCCAGTGCTGATGTGTGGGGGCTGAAGCACAGCTGAAGGCTGGAAAAGCCACGGTGGGGCGAGCAGGGAAGGGAGCTCCCCCCCAGACCTGTACTGGGGTTGCTGGTGCTGCTGCTGTGATTTCCTTAAGCATGAGGGCCTGATTCGGCAAGTTGCTGAATACATCTGGAGTTGCTGAGCGAGCAGGGCACTGACTCCAGCCTGGCTTTATAATCACCTCAGCATCAAACAGCCCTATTTTGGTGTATGGGGCAGATTTGAGGTTTTTTTGGTATATAGCCATGCATGGCCATCATGGTCTCTCCATGTATGTGCATGACAGCAACAGGCATGCCCTTCTTGGCCAATACGCCTGGTGGTAAAAGATGAACCCAACCGCAGATTCGGCATGCCGGGGTTAACCTCCTACTTGCCGGCAGCCAATGTAGCTCCAGCCCTGTTCGTTGTCTCGAGTAAAGGGAAAAAAAAACCCAACAACCCTGTTTGATTTGTTCCTGTAATAGCAGCTGATCTGGATTGGATTTTATCCAAGTCTTTATGTGATTATACGGCCCAATCCCCACAGTATGTATACAAAGCTATTAAAAAAAGATGAGACATTTTAAAATGCAGTCGGGCTTTAAAAAGGCCTGCTTAAATTGTAAGAAATACTGAACTTCTGCCAGGGATTTTGGTATTTGGGCAAAAATTGAAATCCCCTTACAAGATTTGTTACATTATTGAGAAATTACAAGTATCTGTAGTTAAATAATGAAAGAAAGAAGTTTTACTGGTCTTCTGCTAGTGAGTTGTCAAGAGAAACTAAAACAAAATATGCCAGTGCATGAGCAGTGAAGCAGAGCTCCTGCAGGAGGAGAAAAGCCCGCAAGCAGATTGATGGCTGTGCATCTCTATCTTGTAGAAACATAACAATGTAGAGAAAAGAGACCATAGGGGAGCTCACTTGTGGTGTGCCTAAGAACTGGCTGAGCAGCAAACCCCTTATTTTCTCTGGATAATTTTTTCCTAAGTGAGCAAATGCCTGCTATAGAAATGTCAAACATTTTCCGAGCAAGGTTCCAGGTAGAGAGCGTTGACTTGCATATCTGAGAAATCACTTAGACGGCAAACTTCATGAGCAGATGTCAGTGTTTTGAAGCAGTTTGACATTATTAAAGATGCAGGTGGCACGTTGGCACTACTGACTCAGCTCTAGGCAGCGAAGGGCATTGCCTGGGAGACGCAGTAGCTCATCACTCTTCACAAAACTCTGGTCACTCTCAATGAGGAAAGCCAGGCTAAGTTGAACTATAAATCTCAAAATACATATTTTTAGTAAAGATTACATGTGAAGTCCAATTTAAAAAAATTATAATAATATTGATGTTACTGGTGTGTATGTCATTTTTCACGTGTAACAGGAAACACACTAGATCTTTCATGTCAGCTTAGGCCAAACCTAGTAGACTGTGAAACTCTAGAGAAGAAAGGGATTTAAAAATTGCAGTTTTGTCTCCAACCTCCTGTTTTCTTGCTGCTCCCAGATTTCCCTAGGTGCCTTCTCATTTTCATCAGCTCCCAGCAGCCAGGACCTTGTCATCTAATATGTTTTTAGAGTGTATCGAATCCAAATGACCAAAACATGCCTGGTCAAGGTTGCCTTGCAGGGTCTTCTCTCTATGCCCTGCCTGATCCTGCAATGTGCCCAGCACCCTCAGCCCCCCCCTCACTGGCACTCTGCTGCAGGTGGCTCTTAGAATTATAGCATGGTTTGGGTTGGAAGGGTCCTTTGAAGATCATCTAGCCCAAGCCCCCTGCCATGAGCAAAGACACCTTCCACTAGACCAGGTTGCTCAAAGCCCCATCCGACCTGGCCTTGAACACTACCAATGATGGGGCATCCAACCTTCTCTGGGCAACCAGTTCCACTGTCTCACCATCCCCATTGTGAAAAATTTCATCCTTATGTCCAGTCTCAACTTACCCTCTTTTCGTTTAGAGCCGTTGCCCCTTGTCCTATCACTACAGGCCACTCTTCTGCGGGCAGCAGCTTTGTTTTGGCTGCCTCTCCACAATAACGGGGAAGGGAGCGTGGCAGAACATAATGCCCAAAGAAGCATTAATTCTCTTTCCGTGGCCCCCTGAGCACCTACCAGCGAGGCTGCACTCCTGCTCCTCCTGAGCAGCGACGCTCTAACCGGAGCAGGGCAGGGGGAGCAGCTCTTTGCAATTCCTGCACCAATGGTTTCAATGTTGATGCTACTCCTTACACTTAACACAACTCCTAGAGTCTCTAAAACAGGCCTTGGTGGGGGGGGCTGATGGGTTGGTTTGGCTTTTTGTTTGGTTTTTGTGTTGGCTTTTTTTAAGTGTGAGTGCTTTATGTCCCAGGTACAAATGCTTGCAGTGCAACAGAGGCTGCAGTGGGACCATGCCTGTTTCTGACTGATGCTGAGTGAGATACCTGCTTGCTCTCTGCTGCCTGCGCAGGACACTGCCACTTGGCCCTCCAGTGAAGATGGCCCAAACAGGAGAAATGAGTGTGTGTGTGCATGTGCTGGGCCAGCTTCGTGCCAGGTGGCAGCTAAAGCGCTGGGACTGAGGCATTTTCCTTAGGATTTTTTTGTGTCAGGCCCTCAGGCCGATGGAGCTGGAAGGGATTGCTAGAGAAAGAATGCAAGGAGAAAGCTCTGGAAAGCACAGTAAGGTCCCATAGGTTTAATCTGAACCCTCTCAAACCGTGTGAATTTGGCAGGTTGAGTTTCCAAGTTCATCTGGCTGAGACACTGAGGAATCAAAGAGACAGAAATCTCCTTTTCACTTGGTTCCAGGTGGAGCAAGATAACTTGTTCTGGCAGCTTTTCAGTGTCCCAGAAATGTGTAATGATGTATGCCGAAGTGCGTGCCCCTACCCTCTGGGGAAGGGCTCAGTATCTGCAATAAACTTGCATAGTCTAAACCATGCCGAGAACAAGAGGATGCTTTTCAAAAGAAGCTGGCAAGTTCTCACCATTGCCTTCAGCAGTTGCAGTTCAGCCAGCTGATTTAATAAAGGACTTCAATATATGTTCTGCTTCCAAAAATCCAGATTCCCCTTCACTATTCAAAAGGCAACAATCGACCTAGGGGGAAAAAAAAAAATGTTTGCAAATATGATCGGTTCCCTCAAACCGTGAGTTACACTGCTTTCCTGCTCAGCTGGCACTGTTTTGACACGTACATGCGAGTATTTAACATGCTAATTAAATGCCTTGTGCCACACAGGCGCTGGCCCCTTTTAGCACTTACTTGAAAATTCCCCATGGAGCCGGTGTCTGTGCCCACGCCGGAGCGTCACCGCTGCCCGCTGGTGCCTTGTGCTGGGACTGAACCTCAGGGCGACGTGCACCGAGCCCGAATCGCAGCGGCTGCCAGGTCCCCTTGGCTTTCCCTAAGAAATGTCTGGTGCAGCAGAAAATGAGAACTGAAGTAGAAGCATTAACTCTTTGCTTTTCTTTGGGGAAAACCTAGGGAAAAAATAATTCCTCAGTAATATCCTGGAAGATATTCATATATGGGATGTTTAGCAGTGCTGAGAATCACCTATGCTTTCATAAACGATAAAATATTACAATGATTTATTACATGAGAAACCTTTCAATTATGTTTAATGAGCTTCCATTATATCAGTTTATTAGAAGAGAGACGGTCCTCATTAAAATAATTTCCAGAATTAAACTGGAAATGTTATTAGACATATTTGGGGATATGAAAGTCTCATCTATGGGAAAGGCATGTATTTGAATGTGAAAGTAAAAAGATCCTTTTAAATGTGAGGAAGGTGACAGACAGTAATAGTTCAGTGTTCCAAACTGAAATTTTAGCTCTGGTCAGTGCTTATTTTCAGGTTCTGAATAATTTCTGTGAGGACTCTTGTTTTCCCATTAAGAAATATGTTAGATAAGGTTTGGAAGGAACTAGATAAAGAACAACTGAGTTTGTAGTAGCTGCTAACTCAATTCTGTAGTCTGAAAATAAGGGACGGAAGGGTTTTGTCCCAGAGAAGCGGAGTGACAGCTTTGTGCTCGGCTTTCAGATCACCTCAGGCTTCTCTCAGAATGATTTATTTTTCACTTTACTCTATATTTATTAAACAGTTTGTGTGATGCATTATAAAAGCTGGAAACACACCAGCAAAATCCATTTTCCTCATGTAGTGCCGATCACCAGTGACATGAAAGCCTTGGCACAGCCCGTCAGCGGAGCACGGGTGAGTCTCAGATACACGTTTCTTTCCCGAGTCACACAAGAAAGGAAAACTTATTGAAATGTTTTGTGTTTGTGTTGGGCCGGACAGTCTGACAGCTCTGCTTTTAAGGACACGAGAGGAGTTTAACATAATTTAAAGCTACTCTGATCACTGACCTTGTCATAAAGAAAGTTGTGGGCTTTTTCTACTTCCCCAACTCCCACCAATTTCATTGTCCACTGATGTCAATAGGAATGAGTGCCCTGGGTGTGCAGTGGCAAGTCTGACATTTTAATGAGCCACAGTACAGGACCTGAGCAGCACTGAATACCCTGGCCTCTATAGATTACACAGATTTAGGGGAGTGGGAGAGGAAAAGAGACAGAGAGGGGGGGAAAAAAACCTTTTCTGCCTAACTTTACACTGACTGGAGTAGAGAGAGCCATCAGCAGGTGATAGGATTGCATCCAAGTCTTGATTTTCCCTTAAGAATGCCTGTAAAAGCCAGAGCCTGCAAAGGGTCTGAATAAAACATGAGGTGAAAAATTGTGCCTTACTTCTACTGTGAAGGAAAATTAGTGGTGGAACAGGAGCGCCCCTTCCCCCATTTGATTGTCGCTGCAGTGCCAGGAATTAATTACAGCTTGGCCACTGGTTACCTGGCCAACAAACACTCCCAATATGTTGTATGGAAAATTTATTTCTGGATTTGTTTAATTGCCTCAGAACATCTTTTCCTAACAAAAGTACTTGCTCCATTTAAACCACAGAGTGCCTGGCCATTGGCTTTATTCAGAAAATAAATACAGTGGATGTTTATACTATATTTGTCAGACAGGTTGCAGTACAGCTCGGGGCACCTGAAGTTGAGCATCTGAGTTGCCTGTGTGATCACAGGACCACAAATGACACCCAAAGGTGACTCAGGACATCCAAGACAGGTGTTGAAAGGCAGGAGGTGTGACTTCTTCTGTATCGATTCAAGTGGGAGGTGAAGGGACCTATGCTCCTCTCATGAGCCACCTTGCCATTTGCAAGATGAAGCAAATCTCTCTGAAAATCTTTTTTTTTCTTTTTTCTCTCTTTGTACACTGTGCTGGGCCAGAGGAGCCTGCAGTGCTAGAACATCTTACATCTGACAGCAGCATGCAAGGTGGGCTGACAGCCATGTAGGATGGACCCCTCAATAGAGTGGTATATGTGTCTCCTGCCTCTCTAAAATGGTCCAGCCATGCTGGGAAAAGCTTCAGTGTAAGGATCACTTTCCCTCCATGGGTGGGAAGGGGTCCAACCAGACCTTGCTCTCTGCAGGAACAAGACTGTAAACTCAATTTTTATACCACTGACCCCAGTATGGAAGTTCCTTTTGGAAACATGCAAAGCCTATTCACCTCATTTCCCAGAGGGCAATCAACTGCCACGGCATAGGAGGAATATTTTGTCACTATGACCCTGACTTAATTTCAATTTCATTTCCAGGAAAAATGCAGTGTGTGTTGAAATCACCTCACCACTGCTGGGATGCTGCCAGTGACGCAGGTGATAGCTGGCTGCAGCTAACTATCCCTCTTTATGTCCTCTTGGCCATCCTCAACAAAACCCACACAAAGCAGGACGTTGCACCTTCTTCATTGTAGAAGCAGGGGAAGTTCCAGGTTGTCATGAGCAATGTCCTTCACCAAAATGGGAAAAGAGTCTTGTCACCTACTTTTGTAGTCAGCTTGCTTCTGGTGGGAATTTTAAGCAGGGTGATGAATATAAGTTTTTCTTTTCTAGAGAACAGCAAGCCTCACAGCAAAAGACCTGAAGGTAGAGAAGCTACCTCCTCTACTTCTCCTCTGCTGGACTGCTCCAACCACACAAGGCCTTGTTTTCTTTTCACACCTAGAGCAGTTTTGTATATGCCAAGGGGACTTCCACCCCTACTTTGGAAAACTCTACCACCTTCTCTTACTTTGTACCTGTGTCCTTGCACAAACCACATTTTTTTTCTGTCTGTAAATTCATCCCATTACATCTAATCTTATACCAAATGAGCCACCTTGGTGTTTACAGCCTTCAAATAGTTGCAGAGGGTTATCATATCCTCCTCCTTTAGTCATCATTTGGAAAAGTTGTTTGTACTGAATTCTTTCAGGCTTTCCTCATCCAGCCGTTCCCTCCCACCTCTCATCTGTGGTGGTGCTCTTTGAAAGCCCTCCAGCCTGTCTGCATCACCCCAGGCCAGAGGTGCACAGTAACGATTGCAACAGCCCAGGTGCAGCTCTGGCAGAGCCCTGTTGCAGCCCCAGCACATCCTCACGCTGCGATGTGATACCTCAGTGGGCAGCCCCAGATCACACTGGCTTGTCCTGGCCTATGTTGCAGCAATGGCTGCTAACTGACTTGCCTGCTTTCCAGGTTTCTCTGTCCTATCGACTAGCAGCATTTCAGATTATTTCCCCCAAATGTATTAACTTCTGTTTTCCCAGGCACAGTCCAATTTGGTTAGTTCCTGCTCATATTTCTAACCTCTCCTGCTTCCCCCATATTATTGCTACATCCTCCCTCATTTGCTTTCAACTGCTTGGGCCAAATTACAGAGAAAGCAGAGATGAGCCAGGATGTGTATCCAGGCTCTCTGCCAGCCATTTTGCAAAGAAATCACCCAGGCCACAAGATCCCACCTCTCGCAAGTCACAGCGACAAACTGAGTTAGCAAATGGCTTTTCTTTTTCCAGCCTACGTGGTTACACGGGCAGGATCGGTAGCGGTTGCCAGCTGACCCATGTGGTCACAGGGGCTTGGAGGTTTCCAGCTCCTACAGTGACCTACAAGGTGCCCCTGGGTCCTCAGGGGAGACCATCAGGTATTATTTCCAAGCAGTTATTTGAGGTTGGACACAAAAATGAACGTGTCCTGATTTTCAGATGCCAAGTGCTTATAGTTTCCATTGGCGCTTTTGGCCACCATGCTACCTAAAGAATGAAGCTCTGGGCACAGTTTGACCGAGAGCAGAAAGGTTCACCACCTTTGAATTTCATCTTTGGAATTGCTTTCGTGTAGGTGAATGAATTTTGGCAATTTTGGAATTGTTTGCATGCATGTGTGTGCATCTGTGCATGTGTGTGTGTTCTGCTTTTGGAGGCAGAGATCAGGCAGAGGGACATTAACACTCCCCGAGAGCACAGGGACTGAAGGGGCGATGACAAGGGTCACTGGAAGTCTGTGGCCTTACTGGGAGTGGGGTGGCCTGTGCTTTAGCCAGCAAGCTGTTGCATATTTTCCCTCTTCAGAAATAGCCTGGATCGCCTCACACCTACATAAGCTGCTTTCCAGGAGGTGACCTGCTTTCCTGAATCCAACCATTTAATCAAAGTGGGCTTTATTTCTGGTTTTGTTCTTTATGTAAAGTTACTCCTGGTTCACAAACACTTTCAGCAGCTGTTCATGGCCTTTCATCATTGCGCCTCTCACTTCCTCGGGGCTTTTTCCCACCCGACGACTGAGGCATCATGTCTGCTGACGTGAAGTGAGTGTTCCTAACTTTACTGCCTTCAGCTTTTAGAAAAATGGCTCTTTAACAGGAAACGGCTTACATTTCACTAGACTGCAAATGATTCTGCAAACTAATATTTACTAAGTCGGACTCAACCTGCGGAGCATTCCTGGTACCCAGCTGCTTGATACCTGGGCAGGCAGGGCCAGCTCCACGGAGCAGCCGGTGTGATGTAGCCCCCAGGCCCTTAATACCCAGCACTGAGGTGCCTGGTAGATGACACAGGAGTCACCTGCCCAAGCTCCCCCTGCATGAGCCCGGTCCCCTCCGCTCTTCCCCTGCCCCAGCAGGCTGACATCAGATGGTCAGGAAGATGACCTGGAAGGTAAAGCCTCTGCAGCCCCTCAGGCCAGACATCAACCCCAAATCTCTCCATAGCTCCAGTTACAGTGTTATGGGGTAAATACAAGCTAGTGCTGCCTCCACCAGCCTACTAGCAGCCAGGTCTGGTGTGCCTTGTGCAGAGATCATTAGTGGAGACCCCTGTGCCTTGCAGTCACTCGGACAGGGGGGAGGACCCCGAGCTCCTCCACAGCTCTAGGCAGAAATGTGAGGAGTCCTGCTGCAATGGTAAGGGCTCAGGGCAACTTCCTGCACAGAGCCCTGGGTTACTGGGAAAACTTAAGCACCTCTGGACTCCAACAGTGGGATTCCTCTCTCCTCACTCTATAGTGGAGCCATACACCCTGGGCTCCTTTAGAGTCAGTGGGGAGAGGGAAGAACCTTTTGGATACAAGTCACCTGACTTATCTGCCTCCTTTTGGATGAGGTGACTTCAATCCTAGAATCCAGCAGCTGAACCAAGTAGAGCTCTGCTAACCATAGATCTGAGCGGCAGTGATTTCTTCCCCAAAACCTCCTCTTAGCCCCCGTGTGGAGCCACAAGGCAGATTCCGGTGCAAGACACTCTGCAAGTGTGAAGGCTGAACATGGACAAAAGGAAGAGTGGGCAGGCAGTGCATTGCAGCAGTCACAGTGACAGAGCCATTTATAGCTGCTTCCATGCCCTCCCTTAGCTTATCCATTCCTGGCCATCTCCTCCTGTAGGCAGAAGCAAAAGCTGAGGAATTATTGGGGCTTCAGCTTTAGTAAGTGCTACAAAAAGCGAGGGAGACTTTGAATGATGTAGCTGTCCTGGCCCTCAGTTTGTCTGGGCTTACCCAGCACCAGAATCAGGGGAAACAGCCCAGAGGCATCCCGCTTGATGGGCTGGGAGCCAGTGCAGGTCCCCTGATGTCAGTGCAGTGCTGTGCCCAAGCTAACAAACCCAGGGCTTATTAGCTCAGGTGCAATGCCAAGCGAATGTGTCAGTACTGCCAACAGACCTGCTGCTGCATCTGTGTGACATGGGGCTGCACCTCGTGTCATTACCAGCTCTCTGTGCATGGGCAGCCCTGGGCTGCTGCCTGGTTTGGAGCGCACGGGGCTCATAACCACTACTTGCTTCAGGCCAAATGTGCAAGACCCACCTCCCTCCCCCTTCTATATATACCGTAATAAACTCCATGAAAAAGTCATAGCAAGTGAGAGAGAATAAAGTCCAAGCCTGGTTTTGGCCACCCATTTGGATCTATGCCTTGGAAATCAGCAAACTGCCGACAACCATCTGGCACGAGTACTTTACCCTCACTCTTTTAGTTCCCATGTCCCAGACAAACGTCCTTCATTTCTCACTTGATGTTAGGGACTGCCTGTCTCCTAGGTATTAAAACGTGTCTTACAGGTTGAAATTGTTGTGGTCCCAAAATGCTTTCAAGAGACATGATGTACGCAGGTGACAACACACACTGTCACTGGTGTAACAGGGCAAGAAGGCTGCTGTTGGTTAGTCCATTAGCCCTTCCTAACAGTGTTCCCACTGCAAGGTAAAAAACACTTGAGTATTCAACACATGAAGTGCTTAAAAATAATAGTTTTGCGTGTGTGCGGGGTGGGGGAGGTGGTTTCTCTGCAAACTGCCGCACTGTGATCTGGCTGAGTATTTCAGCAGTGGAATAAAAGCCCCTCCAACTCTTCTGTCCCTGAGCACCCAAATAAGGGTGCATGTATTCAGCACAAGCACTGCTCTAAACCCAAGCCCCAAACGCTAGCAGGTGCTTCTCCCTCTCTTTTCATCATGTGAGCATGGCCGATGTCTCCTGCCCATTTCAAAGGCAAGCGAACACAATGGCGATGGNGCAGTGCCCGCCAGGCTGGCAGGCGGCCCTGCCAGCTCTCTTTGTGCGGCTCTGGGAGGAAAGGGGGGAAGGAAGAGACGACAGCAAGCGAGCGAATTCAAAGTGAAGCGGCTGGGGCCAGTGAGCCGTGGCTGATCTGTGCCAGCTGGGAGCCACTGCTGCTCTAGTCAATGTGCCAATTATTTTGCTGGAGTAGGGAAGAAAGAGCCACTAGATGTGTGTGTGTTCGTGGCCGATGGGGCTGGAGGAGGGTGGGCTGGATCTACCTTACCCATACCCACTGACACGCAGCCATCACAAATTCCCTAGCGCCTGGCATTCGAGGTGTGCTCTGTGCACAGCCGCAGCCTGGCCGGCCCAAACTGCTGGGTCCTGAGAGAGAGGGAAAGGGCGGCCACGGTCCCCACGCCTAGCCCAGAGCAGAGAATGCCACAAAACCAAGCATGTGTCTGCCAGGGAGTCATTCCCCGAGCTGCGGCAGGGGACGGGACTCAGCACTATCTTGCTTAGACCGGGTGGGTACCAGATAATCGGCTGGCAGGGAAAATGTTCAGCCCCCAAACTGCCCCTGCTGAACCGCCGGCGTCAGCATGGAGGGCAGCCCTCTCCTCTGCCCCCTGGGGCACTCCTGTTCTCATGGCCAAAGGATCTTTTTGCCCTTTTCATGTGCTTCTGGATAGAGGACTGTGGTTTAGGCCAACCACAGCTACTGTCCCCGAGCCGGGATTAGCGCTGCCGGCGTGGGAGGAGGGTTGGGTCAGGACAGCCCTAACCCTCCCGGTGGGTTGTCAGGGGGGAAAGGCGGCTGCTAAAGGCTTTTGCGAGGGGCCTGTGCAGCGCGGTAATGCCCTTTCGTAGTGGAGCGCCCCGGGCCCAGGGCAGCCGGGGTCGCGCCCTGGGACTCCCCTGCAACCCGGCCAGCCTCGGGGTGTGAGCCGGGCACCGAAGCCCAGCGCCAGCAGCCATGAGCCCCGGGCGCAGGAGGACGAGCTCGTCCGTGGGCAGGCGGCGGCAGCGGGCAGCCCCGGGATCCTTTTCTGGGCGCTCCCTCAGGTACCTGACTTCTCGTACGCCGATGCGGAGCCTGCCCGTGGAGCACCCCAGCCTGCNCCCCCCCGCCACAAGCCCCTCCGCAGGGCCGCGTTTAACGTCCCCGATCACAGCAGACTCATCCGAAGCCGCAGAGTGAAACGTTACGGCCTGCGCTGGGGCAAACGCTCAGTAGGGCTGCCGCCCCCGCCGGCTCGGACCGAGCAAAGCAAACGCCTGCAGCCAGGTCACCCCCCGCCGCCCCGCGCTGCCGCCGCGGCCCGGCC